>SZWC01008088.1:21044-36522 GCA_023375785.1 Penium margaritaceum
GATGCTGCTGGTGCCCTGTTGGCCGACGGTCCCTTGCATGTTGACATGCTTTATCGTCTCACTCTCTTTCCATTACTGCAAACACAATCACAGCAACCGCAGACACATGTCCTCACTGCTACCGACGCAAGGCACAAAGATCTACTACACCGCAGACTCGCACTCATCAATACAGAATTCGTCACTGACATGATCAAACATAAGCCTGCACATGGTCTCCTCCCTAAGAACTGCCCTCATGGTCTTAGAGTTGATGCGTGTCTTGAGTGTCAAGAGGGTAAGGCCCACAGACAGACCTTTCCTCGGTCAGACACAGTATGCAAGTCACCTCTCAAACTCGTTCATGCAGACCTGACAGGACCCATGCCTGTGCCGTCTGTTCAGTATGTGTCACAATACGTTTTGACACTTACTGATGATTTCAGCCGTTTTTCGCTGGGCCTTTCTGTTGAAGTCCAAAATGGATGCCCAGTGGGCTCTTACTGAATGGATTCCCTTTGCTGAGTGTGAGACTGGCTGCAAGTTGTTGAAGCTACGCACTGATCAAGGAGGTGAGTTTCTAGGTGTACTGACTGTAGAACTGAAAGCCAAGGGCATAGAGCATCAAACTACAGCACCGTACACACCCCAACAGAACGATGTGGCAGAAAGGTGGCACAAAACCTTGGGTGATGTGCTACGCACTCTGCTCAGCGAGTCTGGTTTGTCTTTTGGATTTTGGGAAAGAGACGTCAAGTATATCACATGGGCATGGAATAGGGTGCCACAAGGGCCCCTACCCAAGTCAGTAACACCATGGGAGTGATGGTTCAAAGAAAAGGCTGACTTGAGACCTGCAAGAGTGTGGGGTACTATGGCCTGTGTCTGAATAGCGCAGCCACAAAGAGACCACAAATACAGCCCACGAGGGCACTGGTGCGTCTTCGTCGAGGTTTCACATGCATTGAATGCATGGCGGTTCTGGGACCCCATGAACCACAGTTTCCTTGAGAGTAGGGATTCTTCCTTCTTGGAGCACATGCCCTATAAACAATTCTGCCCCTTGCGACACGTCCCACATATCACCATCCCTAAACAATACCCAGACTATGTGAGTGTGCCTGTTTTTGTCCCTCGCGTGCTAGCAGCTCCCTCAGGGAGCAAGAACCCCAAAGAGAACACCGAAATTCCATCACCCGTTCCCACAAACCTATTGAAACCCACAGACCTACTGAGCACAGACTCCAATGCTCCACACACTCCACCTGGATTGAATGTCCAATTGTCTCCCAACAACACAAAGGATGTAAGAACACCGTAACCTCAACCAGCGCGAAGTTCCTTGCGCAACGTCCCTCGTGTTAACTACACACAATTCTACCACACAGCTGGTCCAACCAACTTGGATCATACCACGGTGGAACCCCAGACACTTGCTGAGGCAAGGGGGCGCACCGATGCTACCAAGTGGGAGAAGGCCATGGTCACAGAGTTGGACGCCCTCTTGGAGCATGGTGTATACCAACTTGTTCCCTTGTCGCGTGGGCGTAAAGCCATTGATGTCAAGTGGGTGTATAAGCTGAAAAGGAACCTGGCAGGGTTAATTCACAAGTACAAAGCCAGGCTGGTCGCTAATGGTTTCCATCAAATACCCGTACAGGACTTCACAGATACCTACGCCCCTGTTGGGAAGTACGGAACCAGCCGAGCACTGTTGGGTATTGCAGCACACGAAGACTGGGAGATACATAAAATGGATGTGAAGAATGCCTTCCTCAATGGCCCACTAGAAGAAGAACTGTATGTCAAACAACCGGAGGGTTTTGATGATGGTACAGACTGTGTGTGGCTACTACTCAAAGCCCTCTACGGACTCAAGCAAGCCCAACGATATTGGAACAAAGAGATTCGGCAAAGGCTCGAATCAGGAGGGTTTATCCAAAGTCTATGTGATCCCTCACTCTTGGGGTGGGAGCACGGTCTTCCAGTTGCGTTGTTGGTGTACGTGGATGACGTGCTTATTCTGTCACCCTCTCTCCTTCTCATCACAGAGACAAAGAAGCTGCTTGCTGTGCACTAGAACATGATAGACTTGGGTGAGGCAACAAATTTCCTGGGCATGACAATCACAAGGGACAGAGCTGAACACACACTCACCCTGTATCAAGGACGGTTCATTGCACACCTCACACCATGCTTTCAACACTTGGTACATCACCTACCAGAATAGCACTCACCAATGAGCCCGGATGTGTACGCGCATTTGTTGGATTCAAACACCACGGACTACGGATCGGACTATGATCCCACAATGTACAAGCAAATCACTGGCAGCCTGTCATACCTTGCATCCACAACACGTCTGGATATCTCATGCACTATCAACGTGCTTGCACAGTTCAGAAAACAGCTGTGCAGCACACATCTGAAAGCACTGCTGAAGCTGCTTTGCTACGTGATGGACACAGCTGCGCTTGGCCTGGCCTTTGCCCCTTCAGCCAGTCCCCTGTTGGATGGGTATTGTGATAAGGACTATGCACTTGATCGTGGGGCACGTAGTCGGGGTGGCTATGTGTTTCGTGTGTGGGGTACAGCTGTGTCATGGCGAAGAGCCAAGCAATCATGTGTGGCGTGTAGTGTGGCTGAAGCTGAATACATGGCACTGGGTGAGGCTGCATGTGCATGCATCTGGCTGGCACGGCTGGTTAAGGAACTAGGGTTGCAGACCCACGCGGTAGCACTTGACAGTGATAGCTCTGCCGCACGATGCATTACTGTGAATGATGATGTGTTGCATCCTCGCAAAAATCACATCTGTGTAGAACATCATTTTGTGCGTGAGGAGATTGAAACAGGGGTCGTGCAAGTTCGCCCCATCAGTGGTGATGCACAGCTAGCTGACTTTCTCATGAAGGCGCTCCCCTCTCCTGCCCTTCACCTCCAGCTTTCACACATTGGCTGCATCCCTGCCGCACTCATGTCCAAGGGGGCATGTTAATCATTCTATACATATTCTCCCCTCCTATGTGGACCTGAGTGCGCAGGGCATGCTGAGCAAGAGAGTGGAGGCAAAGCATACTGAGTTCCCACGCCTCGTTAGAACTACACTCCAATCCATCCGGCGGCACTCATGCACTCGTCTCCCCTCTGGCAGCACTGTCCCAGCTCCATCACCTCTCATGTGGCCCTTAGTTATTTTGCTTTCAAAGACCTACATCTGTCTCTCTTATGGTTTGTGGTCAGATTTGCAAGAAGAATTCATGGTTAATCACCTATGAAAAATACACTCTTCATACAGTGTACATGTCAAATGTAAGCCTTTGGAAATTTCATGGTACCTTCGTGGAAGTTACGTTACAATTCACTTTACTACGTATGTTCATACATATTCGCATGTATGTGTATGCCCAAACATGCGAAAGTTCTTGGAAGGCTGGTAATCAAAATGTAAAAACCCAACAAAGACCATGCTTTTTTTTTTCCACAACTCCATTTACAGCTCCCTTACACAGACGTACATTTTTCCTTAGACCTTAAAGCTGCTACTATTGTAAAGAATGAGAACGCCTATTCCTGGACGCGGAAATAGGAAGAGGCACAGTCGACACCGTGTTACTGCCGGGGTTAAGGGTTTTATTTTTTCTCTTTCCCGAGCTCCTGCTGGGCCCCACGGTAGCAGGGCCCAACAGGTTCCCTTCAGTCGCAGAGGGGTATCTTGTATCCCCCACTCGAATCCCTCGCAAACCTTTTATCAATCGTCATATGTGTGGCAACGAATAGTCAACGATCGTCGATCGTCAATTGTCATCTATATATAGGCGATTGAATCGTACATAGTCAATCGTCAATCGTCATAGATTGATGGTCGAAGAGTGTTTTTTGACATCTTCTCATAATACACTTTGTGTATTTTTCACGTGTCCATCAGATACACTTACCATAGACACTCCCCCAATACATTTTACCATTTGGGGGGGGGGGATCTCCGGCTCCCATGTTGCCCTCCCCCCAAACAGGTAAAGTATATTAGGAGAGTGTAAATGATGTGTGTATCTGACGGACATGTGAAAAATACACGAAGTGTAAAGTACACTTGGTGCATTCAAGTAACGGTTGTGCAATACACAACCCAGCGACACAATCTCAATACACTCGTCGCTTCGGGGGGAGGGGGGGGGGATGGGGTCCCGACTATGTGCTTAATAGTGTGTAATATGGTTTCCTCACATATGGATGTCATCAAGTAGTCGACGGTCGTCAATCGTCGATTGTCATCTTTATATAGACGATCGAATCGTACATAGTCAATCGTCGATCGTCATAGATCGATGGTTGACGAGTGTTTTTTGACATCTTCCCAAAATACACTTAATGTATTTTTCACGTGCCCTTCAGATACACTTACCATAGACACTCCCCCAATACACTTTACCCTGTGGAGGGGGGGAGGAGATCTCCGGCTGCCATGTTTCCCCCCCCCCCAAACAGGTAAAGTGTATTAGGAGAGTGTATATGATGTGTGTATCCGACGGACATGTGAAAAATACACTAAGTGGATAGTACACTTAGTGTATTCAAGTAACGGTTGTGCAATACACAACCCAGCTACACAACCCCAATACACTCGTCGCTTCGGGAGGGGGGGGGGAGGGGGAGATGCCGCCGTCGAAGAAATACTGCAACAATTACGAAAGTACGCTCAATATGAAGCTTCATATATTCTGTATCCTACAGTTCTGAAAGTAAACACCCACTTTACAAAGGTAACCAATCAGAACATATGAAGACATATATACGTCTACAATATATCAAGACGGGAATATCATTTTAATTATTTTTCCCTAGCTAAATAATTACATTGAATTCCCAAGGCACAGGTATCATATACATAGCTTTCCAAGTGAACTGAATATAACTACCTCTCTGGACAACTTCATGGAAATTTCCTTATAGTAGGTACCTAGTACACTAAATGTGCTGTGTATAAAAATCCATCAGTTAACCATACCTCGCAAGAAGGCTCGAGAACCCAGATATGTCCTCGTTTTGCGTGTGACATTGTCCTGGTTTTCTATGAGAGGCATGGTGTGGCCTTGTTGGTCGTATTGCGGACCACGAGGGCTTTTTTGTCCTCGCTTGAGATGGATGGGCAGGCGAGCTTAGATCGTCGGCCGACGAGTGAGCTTTGAGTACTAAGGCTCACCCGCTCGAGCTGTTACTAGTCCAAGCTCGACACTTAGGTTTTTTCTCCACTAGAACGCCATGGCTGAAGTAAGTTGCACATTTCTCACTCCCTACTACACCAAATGAGACGACACCAGTTGTGTGTGAACCGTGGAAGAATTCTCACACTCGTGGAGGGACAGCCTAGTCAGAGAAACCCCCTCCTTTCAAACAAGGAAACTGGGGCAAAATCAGACATTATTTTATGCCTCGGCACGTCATTGGACGACCATGTACAAAAAAACCTTCGGTTTGTTGAAGTGCAAGACATTATTGAACATCGGTCTAACGTGACAACAGTATCTGTTGCTACATTATAATCTGAAAATGAAAACCGTTTTTTCCTCTAAAAACTTTATGCCATATCCACCGCAACCTAAAATGTATGATATGTTGGATATGTCGTTCATTATGTTACGTGCATGGATATCATGGACGTAAACAGTGGGGCGCTGGATATGTCATACTTATACTTTAAGTTGGTGGATATGGCATGGTTGATATTCAACTCGCGGATATCTGAGGCCCACGTTGACGTATGCACTTATGTACCAGCTATAACACCCTTTCTTAAAACTGTGTACATGCGTGCGTATAATCTTGGACTGCATGCCTGGGAACGTTTGGCCACGATAGAATGGGAAAACTGCATCGAACATGTATTCATTGCTGTGGGAATGGACCTGAAAACTACAACATTAGTCACACAAGGTCGCGGTTTGTGGTTCTGGGTGAGGGGTGCTTAGAACTTCACATTTAGAAACTCAATTTTCAGCCGTGCAAGGGGTGATGGCTCAACAATCGTAGCCATAATTGGAATCTTACGCATTGTTGGTAGTATAACATAAGAAACAAGAAAGTAGATCAACTCAGGAACCAATAAACGTCTTTTAATGGACGTTGCTCGTGAAAACTCTTACGGAGATTATGGACGAGACTCGCTCCTCAGCAAGATACATCCTCAAAACACGCACGATACAAATCTATCATGTCTAGCCAAAAACGTGTCAGGAACTGACTAGCCACACCATTCATGCTCAATATACGAAAGAAATGTATGTGGCAGAACAATGCATGGATGGGAAACAAATGAGCGATGAGTGGGTCTCGATGAGCTCAGAGTTTCTTTCCACTTTTTCACACGTGGAAAGCGGGTGGAGTGAAAGGTATACCTTAGTAGCACAACACGCCTCAGATGGAACCTAGTCCACCAAGGGTATCATTTGTGTAGAGAAAGGATGAAGGTGGTGGTGCATCCGCCACTAATAGTGGGAAGAACATCAACAGACTCTACAATGGGAGTCTTTGATCAATCGACTGAGAGATCGACAAGAGTCAAATAAATCATAAAGATTTTTTAACAAGTTCCAACTTATTTATGTCCCTGAATTGTGGAAAAGGGATGATGAAAACCACTTGATGTGTTACAAGGAAGCACAAATCGTGGAAGGTATTTTCGGAACTAGAGTCGAGTCATTCCATCTCATTAGATGCAATGAGGTACTTTGGATGGCCACCAAGAGCTAGAAGTAAGAGGTCCTAGTAGATCCGAACGAGTCAAGTCAGATGAGGTGGCTGATTAAGGAAACATTCTTGACACAAATTACTCAAGAAAATAAACTTCCCTATGTTTTTTTTTTTTTAGTTTCTTTTCAGTTTTCCTATCTTCATAACCAATTGTGCACATGGGGAGCGAGGGAGGGCTTATCTTGCACCAGAAGTCATCCGATGTTTGTATATGAGCACCATGTCAAGAACAAATAGGGATGACAAAATTTTTGCTACCTTTTTTTGTCTCTTACATAGAAAAGGCTACATCTAGTTTCTTCGATGGAAGGTGAGCTGTTGCGTCCAATACGGATGAAATAATTGTTTCAAAAGGATACAGTTCATTGCACATATGAGTAGTAAACATGGATGAGATGAGCTGCACACAATCTTTCATGTAGAGGGGAATGTTGGGTTTGTTTCTTTGACCAAGGATATGTAAGATTGTATCCGGTATTCCTCCCAAATAAAGTGAAGGCATGTTGTTTTTATGTCCACCTAAGTGCAATGATAAGAACAAGGTTCAAGAGAGTCTTGTCAACGACCATCTTACTATGTCTTGGGAAGGCCAGGTAAAGTTACCAGGATAGATGATTTTAGATTTGAGTTGTAGGTGCGTGGATTGGAGGCTCACATAATGGAGGGAATAATCCGTTTAACAAAGCACAAAGGAAGAATAAACTACTATGCGTGGGGAAGCGAGGTGACAAGCTTGCCCAACACCACTAGTCAAGCAACAAGCTTGATCATGGAACATTGCAAAACGGTCGTACACACAATTATCACTTGAGACCAATCCTGTGAAATACTTAATTCCACTTCTCATTAGTAGATTATTGAATTTGACAGCATTTTTCTCCTATTTGAATTTTTTTAGGTAGCATGACTAAATTCAACCGAAGTCATGGGGTCGATCCTTAACTTTATGCGTAACCTCATTCATATGTTGTTTTAACAAACACCTTGTATGGATGAATGACTTCCCATGTTTTTTTACTCTTAAAAAACAAACATTGGGCTTGATCGGAAGGTGGTTGATCTTTTGTTTTCCCATTATATTGGAATTTCGGGCACACATCAAGAATTTGCTTAGATAATTGGAACAACATATTAATGGCGACATGTCACTGGAAAAGATACACCAATAAAAATGCCAACATGCATTGATTTATCATATATTTTCAAACAATATTTAGCAAAATGAGGATAATGGAAATCACTTGGGTTGTCATAGCTTAGGAACCTAGCAGGTTTCTATAAGAGTCATCTAGATTGAATATTTTGGAATAACCAAGGGAATCTATTCAGTTGAGGGGTCCTTTCATGTTCAAAAGCTACTCTTCGTATTCTATGCATATGGATGAATTGGTGTGATTAAAGGCATTTACTATCATCCTTGAGTGCAATGAAATATAGATTTTTGACCTTTTAAAACACGAATAAAGTTGCTTCAGGTTCCTAGTTCGACCCCACACTTGACGCGGAGTCATGTTCGCATGTTGTCGTCTATTAACGATGTTCTTATAAATCCTACTGGAGCAAAATGGCATACAGCAGAGGCGCTATGCTCACAGATGCCTATCTTCAACCTGGCGATTGCTATGTTGACAAAGAACTACTAAACCAAAGGACATTGTTGGCCTGCCTCATAGGCGAATGATCGCGATGGATACAGACATAATGTCTACATGGCTGCAGAGTTGCTAGGTACAATGCTTGAAAGTTTATTTGGTATAACCATGAATCAACGAACCACACCTACATCCTCTCTACACCTGATTTCTTGCATCAACTGTCTGTTTTGGCAGCCTTTTTCGTGGTTTTTGCAAGTTACGAATTTCTTTTGCAGAAGGTATCAGTTTGAGGCGAAGCTGTTAGGGAGGTCTTCGTTGCCAGGCAAACCAAGTATGGATCTTCATAAGACTTCCATTCACCAAACATGGCCGTTAGATCGGCGTATCTGCTTGGTGATGAGTACGATAGCGGGTCTTCACATTGATGCTAGTCCGGCATGACATAAAGCAAATATTAGATCAAATGCATGACGTTTTTTTTTCCTGCACCGTGGAAACAGGCACCTACGTTCGTTGTGATTTTTCACATCAATCGGCATCACTATGTTTCGTAAACACAACAGCTCGGATATCTTTGTCCTCCAATTATGAATCCATTAAGGACTAGGAAAGTACACAAAATGATTGGGTAAAAATGTGGTCTTCAAAAGACTTCAGGCGAATTCGGGATTTTTCCCCTTGCTTGGCTGTGAAGATTGAGATGACGAGCCATACATGCTTTTGTACGGTAGAGGGGAAAGTGGTTGCGAGCTTGGGTTTAGGATACGATGATGACTGTGCCCATTGTTATTGCCATCTAAGAAGGGAAAGTGTACATCGGATGACAGACCAAGCCGTGTTTAAGAGAGTGGATTAAAAAGGGTCAAGAATGATGTTGATAGGATGGGAGGGGAGATAAGTGAAGATATGGCGATATATGCAGTGAAGGTGGTGGGTGAGTGGGACACGTCTTGGAAAGAGGTGAAATAAATGCATAATGGTTTCACATTCCTGATGGCAAGGGTAAGGGCCATGGTGATTGGTGTTAAAAAAGCGGGGGAAAACTTCGTGCAATAAAAGAGAGTTTGGCATTGTATGGTTTGAACTTGCAATGGCAAATTCGATGATTCTTGTCGCCTTCAAATCTCATATGCATTCATCCTTTGGTGGAAGCGTCCAAAGCTATATTCGTTCCCCCCATAACAACATCCTTGGGGGGTCGGGCCCATCCCCTGGGCTTGTTTGGGGTGCTGAGGTGATCCTCCGGCCTCAGTTGGTCATGACCACGGACAAGAAAATCTTTAGGATAAATTGGCCTCATAATCCTGTTTCCTGTTTTGTCCTCAAGCGAGGTGATCTGCTAGTGGAAGTGGAATAAATTTCAAGCCCATCTGCTTCTTGACCCATCTGAAGCTCAAACCTGATGACACTGAATGACTCGATGGCCATTTTGACGTCCTGGCGATTCTAGTCGTCCACTTGTTCCAAAAATCACATTTGCTTTCTTATTTTTTATCTTCAGTGCTCAAACTGAGGCTTTGACTGTGAAGGTCCTGTTGAGTTTTCCGTTTTGGGTGGTTTGGGTTGCAAACAAACATCGCCCCTCAAAATCTCGCTGTCTAGGCGGCCTACGAGGTGAGACTTTCACGTCACGCCGGAGCCCGATGCTGATGCAATTTATCGGTGGAGCAATCCTACGATCACCACGCACCATCAAATTTCTGTCAGGTAGCTTTTTTAAGTAGGCGCTCACCATGCCCTGATGCCCAGATCGTCGCTGTTTATGGTGGCGACTGGTTGGGTCATTGCCTCTGACAATTTTTCCCAAATCTTCATTATAAGATCCTTGTGTGAGTTCAGGTGAAGCCAACAAGTATGAGATCTTGTATGGTAGTAATAATTGCCTGACCATGAGGATACTCAGGGAACAAGTCAGCGAGACAAGTGGCATGATCCTCATCGTTTCTTGCTGGGGAGATTTTGTCTGAATGAAGCAATCCTTGTACTCCACTGATATTCATTGTCTTTCAAAATGAATCACATATAAAGACATGCTGTGAGCAGGGAACGTATGTTGCATTCCGACGACGCTCCGACTTTTGCAATGCCGGGGCGTCGTCGCGGATCTAGTTTGCAACGCACGGGTGATGACGGCGCTTGGGCCCCGCTTCACCATATGACGTGAGGCTGGTTCGCTTACAAGAATTACATACGCCAATCCACCGGTGGTGATGCCGGCGACCGTCAAATGGGACGGTGATCCAGAGCAATCCAAATCTCCCTTCCCTTGTGTGCGTATGAGAGTGCACTCAAAGACAACAAAAGCGTTGTCACAGTGCCGATGAGACCATGAGTTGAGGATTTCTGGGAATTTCTTGTGTTTTTGTTTTCTTCGCCGAGTCAATGAGGACCCGATCACCAGTAGTCACATTGCACGTGCATTCATTCAATGGAAAAAAGGGAGATTCGAGTCAGCAGCCTACAAAACTTGCGGGTTGCGTGGTCGTGAGACCGGAATTGGAGTTTTCTTGGCCGTAAATGGTGATAAGCGGGCTGGGCGAGGGGGGGAGCACTGACAAGCTTGGTTGAGAGTCCATTTTTACCAAAAGCATTCATTTGAGAACAAAAGACGTACGGAGGAAAAAACATGGACATTAAAACATTGTTTAAGTTGTAAAGAAGTAGAATGATGATGTGTGCTATAATCTGTATATTTGTTAAAAATGGTAAATTGGAATGAAAAGATTGTTGAGTAAGACAGAGTAGGGGGGGGGGGGGTTGGAGAGAGGATGGAGGAGAGTGGAGGAGGCCGGTGGCGGGTGAGGTCGGGAGTTGGCCACGGGGCCAACTGTCCCTCTCGAGAGTCGTGAGGGGGGGAGTGCTCTCGAGAGCTGTGAGGGAGATCGAGGCACGGAAGTTAGGCGCGAGAGCAGATCGAGAGAGCGTAAACAGATGTTTTTTGGAAAAGAATGAGCACAACGGGGGAGTGAGAGTGACCCCTATCGGGTCGCCCTCGCTCCCCAGATTGCGGTTCGCGCTAGAGTGTGGCGAACCACATAAGGGGTGCATAGGGCATCAGCGCGCACAATGTCTTGTGCAACCCAGACGGGGTGACGCAACGAGGCCTACGTCTCGTAAGAAGTCAGCACGACCTCGCATGACAGACAAGAAAAGAGACTAAACTAGGCTAGCTAACGCAAGTAGTCACAAAAGTGTTTACTACTTTAACACGATAGCACAAGCAAGGGTGCATGTCCCAAGCAAAGAGCTTGAACATCACACCACAAGCCCCAACAGCGCAGAGCAACACGGATGAAGACAGCAGGCACAAGGCGCCAACGGACGGATCACGCCAGGCGACACCATCGCGGAAGTGCACTGCCGAAAGGAGCGTAAGTGAGGAGCGCGGCCAGGGATATTCCGCGAGGAGAGCCCGGCCAGAAGCACCCTACTAATGACATCCCACCAGGAGTACCACACCAGTAGCGCCCGTCCAAAACACCCCACCAGGAGCACCACACCAGTAGCACCCCATCAGGAGCACCCGTCCAGAAGCACCCTACTAATGACATCCCACCAGGAGTACCACACCAGTAGCGCCCGTCCAAAACACCCCACCAGGAGCACCACACCAGTAGCACCCCATCAGGAGCACCCGTCCAGAAGCACCCCTCAAGGAGGACCGCACCAGGAGCACCACACCAGTAGCGCCCGTCCAACACACCCCTCCAGGAGCACCCCACCAGTAGCACCCGTCCAGAAGCACCCCTCAAGGAGGACCGCACCAGGAGCACCACACCAGTAGCGCCCGTCCAACACACCCCTCCAGGAGCACCCCACCAGTAGCACCCGTCCAGAAGCACCCTACCAGGAGCACCACACCAGGAGCACCACGCGGCCACGAGTGGAAGTCCCGATGCGCGCAGCGAGGGCGGGGAAAGACTCAAGGGCCTGCACCCCACCACCCAGAGGCACGAGACAACAGAGACACCGACAGGACACGAGAGTGGGGGTGGGGCACAGGGAAGAGGTGAAAGGGAGTGGGAGCATAGATAGACGGGAGACGCCACGGCGACGACGGAGGAAATCGGGTGCGTGAGAACCTGCAAGGGACGCACCCACGGGGGGAGGGGGAAAAGGCGAGCGGGGATACAGCACGCGAGTGGTCATCGAGCAGAGGACCAACGCCGGCGACGGAGGGTGTCGGGTGCGTGAGAGCCTGCAAGGGGTGCACACACGGGGGGGGGGGGGGAGGCCAGAGTATGGAGCCGAGCGGAGATGTAGCATGCGAGCGGTCATCGAGTAGAGGACCAACGATGTAGGCAGAGAGAGGGGGGAGAGGAAGGAAGGGACTAAGTCGAGCGGGGGCAGGGTTTGAATGCCGACAGAAGCGATACTCGAAGCGAAGGCGGGCTGGTGGAGGGCCTTGGTGAGGAAGTCCGCGAGCTGGAACTCGGCGGAGATGAACCGGAGACAGACATCACCTGCCGCGACTACGTCACGCACGTAGTGGTACTCAACGTTGATGTGCTTGGTGCGACGGTGAAGCACACCAGCGTTCCTGGCAATGGCCAGCCCACTCTAACTGTCGGTGTGGAGAGGCACGGCTGGGATGGGGAGACGAAGTTCGCCGAGAAGGCGAAGAAGCCACACTGCCTCGGCGGCAGCACCACCCAAGGCCATGTACTCGGCCTCGCCCGTGCTGCGAGCGACACAGCCTTGCTTGCCGCTGCGCCAGGAGATGGCAGCAGGGCCGAGGAGGAAGACGAAACCGCTGCGGCTGCGGGCGTCCGAGTCGCGGGCATATCACTGTCGGCGTACCCTGTCAGGAGCGGTACGCCCGACCCGGCCGGAAAGACGAGACCAGCACGGGCAGACCCGAGGACGTAGCGAAGGACATACGCGGCCGCCTGGAGGTGGGCCGTGCGAGGCTCGCGGGCATACTGGGCCAAGACGTTGACCGCGCAGGCGATGTCAGGGCGCGTGGTGCCAGCGAGATATGTGATTGCGCTAATGATGGAATGAAATGTGACGGCGGACTCTGGCTCACCGAACTCCGCGTCGTGAGCCACACGAAGGGCAAGCTGAGTACCCGGTGGCATGGGCGAGGAGGCAGCAGGGAGAGGACGGGAGAGGTCGACGACAGAGGCGAAGCGGTCTCCAAGGGTCTGTACGTAGCGCTCCTGATGGACCAACAAGCAGTCAGGAAGGCGCTCGATCTGCATGCCCAAGAACATGGCCGCAAGGCCAAGGTCCTTCATGCGGTATGCCGAGGAGAGAAGACCCTTCGCCTCGGAGATCGCAGAGGAAGAGGGAGAGGTGATGAGGAGGTCATCCACATACACCGGGATGAAGGCAGGTACGAGAGTCGTGCCACCGACAAAGAGGGAGGGGTCGGACTGGCTAGGACGGAAACCGCCACGGACGAGGGTAGACGAGAGCTCCTCGTTCCAGCAACGAGGGGACTGGCGGAGACCATAGAGCGCGCGACGGAGGCGACAGACTCTCCCTGTATCGTCGGAGAAGCCCGGAGGCTGGACCATGTAAAGCTCCTCCTCTAGACGACCGTGTAAAAAGGCGTTTTTCACGTCCATCTGATGAAGCTCCCACCGAAAGTGGACCGCGAGACAGATGATAATGCGACTCGTCGTGAAGCGGCCGACACGGGCGTAAGTGTCGGTGAAGTCGACGCCGGGGACCTGGGAGTAGCCCTTGGCGGTGAGGCAATTCTTGTACCGGTCGAGGGCACCCGAGGCAGTGAACTTCTTGCGTAGGACCCACTTGGCCTTGATCGCCGTGCGACCAGGAGGAAGGTCGGCGAGTTCGAGTACACCATGCTCAGCCAGGGCGGCAAGCTCGGCAACACAAGCCGCGTGCCAGGCAGCGACATCTGGACGAGCAAGGGCGTCGGCCAGAGTGAGGGGGTCGGACTCATCAAGGGGGGAGGGAGAAGAAGACAAGGGTGGAATGGAGGTGATCGCGAGGGCACGAGCAGCAGACGCCGGGGCACTGACGAAGCGGTGATCAGTGCAGGCATCGAGGGCATGGCGAAACTTGAGATGGAAGAAATGACGACCGTGGGCGTGGCCCGGATGGAGAGTGTACCTCGACAAGGGGCGGGACACAGGGAGCACGTCAGCAGATGAGGGAGGGAGGGTGGAGGCAGGGAGGGAGGCAGAGNGGCGGAGACCATAGAGCGCGCGACGGAGGCGACAGACTCTCCCTGTATCGTCGGAGAAGCCCGGAGGCTGGACCATGTAAAGCTCCTCCTCTAGACGACCGTGTAAAAAGGCGTTTTTCACGTCCATCTGATGAAGCTCCCACCGAAAGTGGACCGCGAGACAGATGATAATGCGACTCGTCGTGAAGCGGCCGACACGGGCGTAAGTGTCGGTGAAGTCGACGCCGGGGACCTGGGAGTAGCCCTTGGCGGTGAGGCGATTCTTGTACCGGTCGAGGGCACCCGAGGCAGTGAACTTCTTGCGTAGGACCCACTTGGCCTTGATCGCCGTGCGACCAGGAGGAAGGTCGGCGAGTTCGAGTACACCATGCTCAGCCAGGGCGGCAAGCTCGGCAACACAAGTCGCGTGCCAGGCAGCGACATCTGGATGAGCAAGGGCGTCGGCCAGAGTGAGGGGGTCGGACTCATCAAGGGGGGAGGGAGAAGAAGACAAGGGTGGAATGGAGGTGACCGCGAGGGCACGAGCAGCAGACGCCGGGGCACTGACGAAGCAGTGATCAGTGCAGGCATCGAGGGCATGGCGAAACTTGAGATGGAAGAAATGACGACCGTGGGCGTGGCCCGGATGGAGAGTGTACCTCGACAAGGGACGGGACACAGGGAGCACATCAGCAGATGAGGGAGGGAGGGTGGAGGCAGGGAGGGAGGCCGAGATTGCTGGAGGGGGGGACGGGGGGGGAGAGAGAGGTGACGAGGCGACAATGGAAGGAAGTGTGCAAGGGAGGAGGGGGGAGGTGGAAGAGAGTGGGATGGAAGAGGAGGTGGAGATCGACACAGTAGAGGCCTTTGAGGGGGAGGGAGGGGAGAACATAGGAGCTGGGGATGAGGAGGCGAGTGGGGGAGGAGCGAGGGAAGGGGAAGGAGAGACGGGGGACGGGGAAGAAGGTAGTATGGCGACGGGGAGAGGGGCATAAGTGCAGGTGAGGGCACGAGC
>SZWC01008089.1:0-11763 GCA_023375785.1 Penium margaritaceum
ATACACAGAAACAAGGTCTCCTCGTGACCCCGGAAAATGTCTCGGGTGTCCGGGTCTCGACCACACCATACATGGATCATACATAACACACGGAGGCAATGGGTCTCCACGTCACACCGGTAGCACTCACCAGGTGTGCGGGTCTCGACCACCTCGCTATCCTCAAAAGAGTGTCAGGCCAAAGCCCACACACCAACAATAAGGCCTATCCATGGACAAGCTAGTGCAAAGTCGCTTGCGACCGTGTGGCTGCTATATTACACTGCATGCGAGTCCGCACAAAAATAAATAAAAGAAGGAATAATGTTGTTGGAGAATAGGGGCGGCACGCACACAAAGTGCTCACATCTGGTCACATGTGCTCTGATTCCAAGAGGAAATACTTGGAAGCTTCCCAAAGTTACTAGGCAACTTCCTAGTTACACAAGTAGATCACGTAAGCGAGAGCTAGAGAGCATCGGACGCCATGGATGTGGTAAGCTTGACTTAGAAGTTAGGTCATGAGGCAGAAAAAATGTTGAGAGCGGGGAGCGAGAATGTAAGGCCGGTGAATGCACACCGGCACCGAGGAGACGCTCGAGCCGATGTGCACCGCCACCCGGGGGTCGAGCCCGCCCACTCGGGATTAACCGAGGGTGGCTTCTTACTAGTGCACAGCCAATGGCTAACACGGTGGCCCCTAAGGATCAGCACACGGGAATATCATGCAGCTCCCCCAAACACCCAGAGACAAGCCACAATGATGCAGGGATCGGCAGTCAGAGTGTACGAAACCTAGCATCAACCACATCAAAGCAAGATAGTCAAATGACGGCCATGCATGTGCCAGAAGGCACTCCTGGGTAGATCAGCTACTGCATGGAGTCCAAGCCAGCAGCCAGGGCGCGCTCGTGTGACGTCTCCCCAAGTAAGGCCATGATCATTTAATCTGCACATGTGTGTGTGCCACGGAGAGTGAGACAAGAGGGCCTAGAGGTGTGAGTGGCCAACGAGACTTCAACACCCCCCCATGACCCGTAGGCAAACAACCCACACACACGGGAGCACGGCACACACATAAATGTGAGAGCAAGGAACGTAGAGAGATGGGCAAGCACAAAGCATGTCAGCCTGGGTCATGGGGACAGATGAGGCCAACAGCATGGACATCACTGTTGAAAATGTTTCGGCTCAGAGCCTTGGTGAGAATGTCAGCTTCTTGAGACCGTGTGTCCACCCAAGCAACTCGGACAATGCCAGCAATAATGCACTCGCGATCAAAGTGATGCTCCATGTTGATATGCTTGGTGCGAGACTGGTGCATGCCGATGTTCTCTCCAATGGCCTTTGTGCTTTGATTGTCACAGCGCAGGGTGATGCAACGGATGGGTAGACGCAATTGTTGCAGCAGACAACACAACCAGACAGCTTCACACGTGCCTGCGCCAAGAGCCACATATTCAGCCTCACTGGTTCTGCCGGCAATACACCCTTGTTTTCCACTTTTCCACCAAAATGTTGTCCCACCAACCATCAATTTGTATCCCGTTCTATTGCGTGCATCAGAGTCATGTGCTCAGTCACTGTCAGTGAAGCCGTTGATAATGACTGAGGGCTGCACGCAAAAGTACAACCCGATGCGAGGAGTGGAGATTGCATACCGCACTAAGATGTCGCTCAAGATGTCGCTCTCGGAGACACTAGGAGAATTGTGACAGAAATTTCAAAGCGAATGCAATATCAGCACGTATGGTAGCAATAGGATAGATCAGAGAGCCAATGACTCTGAAATAGTCTGTCACGTCCACCTTCTCTCCCAGCTTCGATGGCTCCAAGGACTTCAGCAGTGATTGACCAGCTTGGATCATGGGCGTAGAAGTTGTGGGAACAGAGGTAAGGAGCCGTCCAAAACGCTCCCACATGCTGCGGACGTAATCAGCTTGGTGAACGGGCAAAGTATGACGTGTGCGGTCACGCTCTAGCTCCATGCCCAGAAAGACGCGCGCTGGACCAAGGTCCTTCATCTTGTATGTTGACTATAGAAGAGACTTTGCAGCTTTGATATATGCGACGTCTGGAGAAGCAATCAGGAGATCATCCACATAGACAAGGATGATAACAAATGGCTTAGTGGGAGCACTAAGGAACAAGGCATGATCTACAGTGCTTCTTCGGAAGCCGCCCTTTTCCAGGGTCTCTTGGTTCCAGCAACGTGGGGACTACTTTAGGCCATGGAGGGTCTTGTGCAAACGACACACTCGATTTGTGCCGTCAGAGAAGCCAGGTGGTTGCACCATGTAGCATTCCTCGTCGAGCTTGCCATGCACAAAGGCATTGTTGATGTCTATCTGTTCCAGTTCCCAGTCATGCTGGGCTATAAGACTAAGCAGTGCCCTGGCAGTGGTGTAATGACCCACTGGAGCGAACGTCTCATCAAAGTCAACCCCAGGGACTTGCAAAAAGCCCTTTGCCGTGAGGCGTGCCTTGTACCATTCGACGGTGTTGTCAGGATTCAGCTTGTGCCGGTACACCCATTTGGCGGCTACTGCTTTGCGACCAGGTGGTAGGTCAACTAGTTCATACACGCCATGCTCAGACAGAGTGTTACGTGCGGCTTTCATTGCCTGCTCCCAGAGAGGAGAGTCAGTTGCTCTGCGGGCAGCCTGGCACAGTTAGAGGTTCAGGTAGAAGAGGAGAGAGACCAGCATTAGCAAAGCACGAGGCAAAGTACCCAGCAACAGACAAAGAAAGGGCTAGGCAAAACTCCTACTCAATGAGCAGGAGCTCAATGCACCACAGAGGCAGCAGTGGACAATGCAGACGTCACAAGACCAAGAGCACGGAGGCCTGGGTCACCGGAGACAACAGGAAAGGAGTGAGCCAGGAGCGCCCAGAGGCGACCCTCGCACGTATAGGGTGAGAAAAGAGGCATAGAGGAGACACGTGAAACAGGTATAGGAGGGGGCGCATGAGCCGCAGAGGGCACAGGCGGTGACGACACAACAAGAGAGTTGGGATACGGGGGCGCAGAGGGAGCGGAGGGCTACAAGGAAGAAGAGGGAGAAGGTATAGCAGAGGTAGCAGAGGGCTCAGAGAGAGGCAGGGGTGCAGTGGGAGCAGAGGGCTCCAAGGAAGAAGAGGGTGCAGAGGTGACAGAGGGCTCAGAGGAGACAGAGGGCTCAGAGGAGGCAGAGGGCTCAGAGGAGGCAGAGGGCTCAGAGGAGGTAGAGTGTTCAGAGAAGGTAGAGGGTTCTGAGGAGGCAGAGGGTGCTGACGGATGCACCGAGGGGAGAACAGAGGACCGAGAGGGAGGAGTGCCACCCCCACCTTGAGAAGGCGAAGAGAGAGACCCGGCCGTGAAGCGAGAGACATCACGCTCAAACAAGTGCTAAAAAAAGAGCGCATCGCAAGACTCGAGGACACGACAGCGAGCTAGATCCCAAAAGCGCCAAACCTTGGAGAATGGTGAGACGCCAAGGAAGACACATAGACTACCACGGGGGAAAAGCTTACCATCTCGTTGGTCAGCTGGAAGCCACTCAGAGGCAAGGCACCCCCATAGACAAGCAAGGCAGAGATCAACACGGCAACCCGTCCAATGCTCAAAGGACGTGACGGTGTGAGGGAGAGGACCGTGAGGGACGCAATTCTAGACCCACGTCATGTAGGACATGGCCTCAAAGGCAAAGAGTGGGGATTGCCGAGAGGCGGAAAGGAGGGAGAGTACCCCGTCGGCCAGGGTGCGGTTCCAACGCTCGGACACGATGTTCTGCTAAGGAGTGTAGGAGGCAGAGGACTCAATACGAACACCACGGGACTCAAGAAAGCGAGAGGTGGGACCAAAGAGCTCACCACCTTGGTTGCTACGAAAGACACGCAAGGGAAAAAGATAGGAGGATTCAGCCTGAGGAAGCCAGGATTAAAGAACATTGGTGATGTCACTTTTGTGACAAAGGGCAAAGATCCACCAGTAGGGAGAGAAGTCACCAGTGAAGCACAGCACGTAACGACCAAGGCCACCAAGGAAGTCATGAGGCAAAGGACCCATGACATCAGTGTGCACGAGGTCAAGGGAATGAGAGGTGGTGGGCTTAGCAGCTGTGAAGAGAGAAAGATTCATCTTGCTACTGGCCCTGTCCAGGCAGTCAGAGAGCATGGAGGAACAAACGTAGCTGCATCAAGGCCAGTGACGGGATGGAGGCGGAGGAGATGTTGAATGGCAACAGTGTGAATGTCACAAAGGCGGCAGTGCAAGAGGTCCAAGAGGTCCATGCGTAGGAGACAAGGAGGGTACGACGTGGAGAAGAGAAGAGGTAGCGGAAGACGAATGAAACGTGAGAGGAACACATAATAAATGATTGTAACGAACACCACGGAGGACAATGCGACCGAAAGAGCGAAGCGCAATAGTGGCAATGCCGCGGCTGGATGAGAAGTCCATGCCCTGATCGTCAAGGGTGCTCATGGAGAGAAGACTGACCTCAAGGTCAGGCATGTACAGCACGTCGGGGAGGTACATGGTCCCACTTGGACCAATCAAGTGGAAAACACCAACACCTTGGACAGGGAAAACTTGGCCGGAGCCGGTGCGAACAGAGCGAACACAGGCGATGGGGCCGAGGGAAACAAAGGACGAACAACAGGAGGTCATGTAGTGAGTGGCCCTTGAGTCAATGATCCATAGGCCAGGGGATGCACAAGTGGAGGGAAGAACGAGGCAGACAACGACAGTCCCCGGAAGGGAGTCAGGAGATGTGCGACCAAGACGAGTGGGGAACGTTTGAGTTTGCCACTCCTCAATCCACGAACGGTCATCAGGCAATGCCCCATGTACACAGCCGGAGGCAGTACCATGAAGGGTGGCATCGGACTCACATACAGACACATAGGACCGGCCACACACACTCCACCTCCCTGTGAACGAAGGTGGAGCATTTTTGCCAGGCAACGCTCAAGTGTGCGCTCCTCGTCGCGACGGTGAGAGGAACAGACGGAGGAACGGTTGGAGAAGTGACAATCATCACGGGGCCATGTAGGCATGGAGTACTGAGAAGAGGGAGGACCATAAGAGGGTGGTGAGGAGGGAGGCAGAACGCAGCCCCACGGACCGGTGGGAGGCGCCGATGGTTGGAGAGGAACGAGAGTGGTGGTGAGCACAGAGGCGGAAAACAAGGAGGAGGATAAAATAGTCACCATTGTTGCAGGAGATGAGGAGGTGACGCCCTTACGTGCCCAATGAGCGTGCATGGACAATGCCAGGCGAGCATCATCACGAGACGCCGGGCATTATGAAGTAGAGTGATGAGTGACGCCGCAGTTCCAGTAGGTGACGTCTGTAGGGGTGGCTTTATTGGAGGATGCCTTGCCACTGTGGCCATCTCCACGGCCCTTGCCACCACGACCACCCCCACGGCCATACCCGCCGCCTCCGCCATGTGAAGCAGTGTGAGTGGTCTGAGCAACTGCACTAGAGGAGGGGGTGCAGACGCCGGCTGCAGAAGAGGAGGAAGAGGTGGTCACAGTAGCGAGAGCTGCACAATGCATGCGCTTGTTCAGCAATTTTCTCCACCAATTGGTGAGGCAAGCGGCAATGAACTCATAGTAAGGCTCAATCCCTAGAGGAGAATTGGAAGGGACAAAGGCAGCAGCAAGATGCTCAAACTCAGTCTGAGAGACATGCATACAGAGGTCAGAGAGCTCAGGGATGAGGCCAGCAACAATGGAAAAGCAAGCAGAGAGGGGACCTGGTGCTGCTTTGCCCAAGTCGCGCAGGAGGTACAAGCTCCACTACCAGTACTCGTCGGTAGTCTCATCTGCCCGCATGTGAAGTGTGTTGAACTGCACAGTGAGAGAACTCTGGGCAGCATGTCCTGTCACAATTTTGTGGTGACGAATGAGCATGTAGACACCAACAGGGTCAGCAGGAGAGCCACGGGTCGGGTCAGCATTGTACGTACCAATGTCGTCAAGGAGGCCCTCGAGCCCGGCATTGATGAGAGCACGTACAACCCGGGCTGTATCAGTAGGCTGAGGCACAAATGGCGGCTTGGCAGGAGAGTGATATTCCCACAGAAGCTCACCCTAGGCCCATGCGCTAAAGTGTGTCTTCCACAATGTGAAGCTTAACTTAGATATGAACTAAGGTGGTGAACTCTCAAAGTCCTTCTACCTGGCGGGGAGGAGAACCCGAGCGAGGGCAGCTACAGAGAGAGCAGGCGAGGAGGAGCTAGGAACACTACCACTAGGAGGAGCAGATGAATCAGCACAGGCAGTCTCCTCAGCAGACAGAACAAAAACAAGAGTCGGGACGGCATGCAAGCGCTCTATGACGAGAGTAGGCACTGTGGTGGCCTGTTCTTGCTGAGCTTCCCGTCCTTGTAGTAGTTCGTCCTCTACTTTGTGGTGAGCTGCTTGTGCCTTGCTAAGGGCAGGTTGCAATGCTTCTATGATTTCTTCAGGCTTTGGTATGATGGGAACTGAGATGGAGTGCGGGAGAATGGGACAGAGAGGAGAGGGATGCTCACCAGACTAGTGGTGAGGAAGCAGTACAAAGGTGAGGAAGCATTACGGCTGTGGAGGAGAACATGAAAGGCACCCACCCAGCAATGGCCACCGTCAGGCAGAGCATGCCCGTGACTGTGGCACCTGTAACTGCCGCGAATGTGACGTGGTGTGTGAGATCACAAGGGATGCCGGTAGGGATCAGACTTGCGGCTGCAGTGGATGCACAAATGGAGCCGACGGCGCTGGCAATTGCATCAGCTGCGGAGGATGCCGCGGTGGCCACAACAGCCACTGCTGTCGTAGCTTGCATGGCAATGTTGATGGCGGCAGCGGCGAGTAAGGTGAGGGACGCCGCTGCGTGCGCGTAGGCCTCGGCTGCTCTACCCACCGCAATCTGTGTTGGAGTCCTGCAAGCATGTGCCGTGGCTCAGAAGGTTGTGTCAGCACCTGCTGCGGAGTCAAGAATGGCCCTGGCCAAGCTGATGGAATCCGTGTGAAGGGGAAGAACGGGGATTACGTCGGGCACCTCACGTGCCATAGTCGGTTCGGCAGAGTCATCTGAAGCAGGGCCTGGAGTAGGGTTGGAGGCTGATGCAGGGATGGATGTCTGGGTTCCACTGGGAGGTTGCATGCTTGAGGGACGAGGTGGTGACGGCGTCCGCCGTGTAGGCGTGGCACTCAATCTCCCGTTCTTCTGCTTCGGCTGCGACGGCGAGGTCCTCATGCGAGTAAGAATTGTCTAACATGCGGAACCACAGTGGTGTGTCATTGTCAGTGGACGGTGGCTCGTCAAAGACCCACAGGTCCTCCCACCCGCGCTCAGCATAGCGGGCAGTCGTCCGTGGCGAGTCCAACTCTTTGTTAGGTGGACCGTCGAGCGACGGTGAATCCAACGTGGCAGGCTTTGTGGCTGCAGCCGCAGCTGAGAGATTTTGCTGCCACTGGCTGACTGCAGATGATGCTAATGATGGTTGTGTGTGGGAGAACCGTCTGCCCTCATTCTTGGGAGGCTACTGTAGATGGAGGCAGCAGCCGCGTGAGGCAGACAAGGAATGCAGGGCAGCTGAGGGCCGTGAAACAGTCGAAAGGGGAGCAGTAGAGAGCTACGGCGTTGAGTGGCAGGAGAAGTGCAAGACAGCAGGAGAAAGCAGTGGGGCTGCCGAGTGGCCACGAGAGGAAGAATCCGTTGCAGCGTAGATGTAGAGGTGCGACAGTAGAGAATCGCAGACGGAGAACTGTAAGTTGTTGTGAGGTCGGACTGCCGAAGAGTTGGCAGCGAATAACAACTGCGAGCTGCGGTGGAGCCGGACTACCGGAGAATCGACAGTGAGAGTCGGCTTCGGTCTGCGGTGATGATGGACCAACAAAGAGTCGGCGGCGAGAGTGCCGTGGGCCCGTCGCGGCGGCAATAGTAACGTCTCGCGTGTCAGTCACAGGTCCCGGATCGAAGTGGAGTAAGGGCTTGCCCCTATTTCTCTGATACCAGTAGTTACTGGGCAATTTCCTACTTCGACAAGCAGATCACGTGAGCAAAAACTAGACAGCATCGGACGCCATGGATGTGGTAAGCGTGACTTAAAAGTGAGGTCATGAGGCAGAAAAAATATTGAGAGCGGGGAGCGAGAGTGTAAGGCTGGTGAGTGCACACTGGCACCGAGCAGACGCTCGAGTCGATGTGCACCGCCACCTGTGGGTCGAGCCCGCCCACTCGGGATTAACCGAGGGTGGCTTCTTACCAGTGCACAGCCAATGGCTGACACGGTGGCTCCCTAAGGATCAGCACCCGGGAAAATCATGTAGCTCCCCCAAACACCCAGAGACAAGCCACAATGATGCAGGGATTGATAGTTAGATTGTACAAAACCTAGCATCAACCACATCAAAGCAAGATAGTAAACTGACGACCATGCATGTGCCAGAAGGCACTCCTAGGTAGATCAGCTGCTGCATGGAGTCAGAGCCAGCACCTAGGGCACGCTTGTGTGACATCTCCCCAAGTAAGGCCATGATCATTTAATATGTACATGTGTGTGTGCCACAGAGAGTGAGACAAGAGGGCATAGAGATGTGAGTGGCCAACGAGACTTCAACACTTCCTAGCACTGTTGTTGCTTGAGAAATATTAGAAAGCTTTCCAGCCTTGATGTCACTCACGTGGCGACACTGTCTCAAAAGCTGACGCACTAGCATGCAAGCAGGTGCATGAAACAACAAAGGTTGGACTAGGGGGCTAATAAAGTCTCATAAGCTTCAATAGCTTTAGCATGCAGAGAGAAATGACAACTGACAATCACACAGCATAAACACCTGTCACGGCGCACGGGGGGTGACGCACTCGCCAGTGCTAGTTTGTCTTAAATCGGGCCAAAATCATTGTCTTTACCTTTAACTCTACGCACAAGCATCCAAACACAACGTCTAAACCTAGAGATGAAGATTTTCAATCCAAACAGAACGACTGGTCACACACACGGGTCCGACATCGATCAGTGGACATACAATGCAAAATATGCAAGTCGGGCCCAATGCTAGTCCACCGAGAAAATTCTGGAGGCTGCAGAAAAACAGCAAAAGGCCTCAGCAAGCACCGACGACGCCATGGCAGCTGGCTGGCAGCTGTTCATGGGTGCACCATCACCAAATGATGCTCCAAAGCCAGCTGGGTCTGTAGTAGCACGAACTCGGCCGAGGGGGCGGCTCACATCACAACACTACCCTATGGCCCGATGTTACGCATGCCCATACACGTGTAAAACTGACACAAGTGCACAACAAGATGCTTAACACTTAATGCACTCACATCCCACTCGCAGCCACTCTGTATGCTGGATGTGATGTGCTAGCCTCAACCAGAGGGTGCAAGCACCAACCGATGCCAATGGAACCAAGGGGAGGCCGGTGCACACCTTCCAGTGTGTGCGAAAGCGTAGGATCGTCTTGGAGGAGCATAGGAACATGTGTGGCAAAGGAGGTGTCCGTTGGCTGGCATTTTCAAAATGCCACCCCCTCTCTCCCCTTTCCCCTCCCCTCCCCCGCCTTCCCGACAGCCCTCGGATGCGAGGGTTGCAATCGAGAGATGTCACATTCCCACCTTCGCCATGCTCGACTACCGGCGCATGCTGCTGATTGAGCATGGCGAAGTGAGTGGGGGAGCCGCCACCACTTTCACCCACCGGGCGGAGTCTTTTTTTTTTTTAAACCGCCAGGTAGGGCATCACTCATGCCCTCGCGGAATGGGTAGAAGGGGCAGTTGACATAATAACATAGCACGCACATTGACAGAATTTGCACCATAACCAACTGTGACAGAGCTTTTGACATACACGACGAAGCCTCCTCCAAGACACGTGGCCACATCGTCCTCTCTGTGGAACATCTACTCCATTAACTACGCGAATTTGGGTTGACAATTCTTCTCACACTCCTCAAGGATGTGGCTCGTGCATGCGCAAGAGCATCATGGTTGGAGGTCACCATCCATCACTGAAGCAACAAACTGGCATCATGTGAGCTTGCTCAAGGATCTGGTTGAGTAAGTGGAGGGGGTGCTGCCTATCTTTGCAGATTTGCCTCAACTCACGAAATCCATATCTGGAGATGACCAGAAAGAACACGAAAGAAATTTCTACCAACTGATAATCCAAGGCCGTGAAACCATTGCCACAGAGTTACTTGTAGGCAGAAAACCTAGAACACAGACTCTTTGTTAGGAGCTTGGCTTCCGAGCAACTTTCTTTCCCATCCTCATTGTGCAACCTTACCAACTACCTGCTGAGGACTTCCAGTCATGTGACTTCACGCCTTGCCCTTGTTGACAGCACAATCTTTATCATGTCGTGGGCGTTCTCTTTTCTTCATTCCAAATTGTGTTGGAACCACTTTTCTACAACAACCAGTTTGCTGATTCAAGTGCAAGAATGAAACTGGTATGGAGAGTGAATGCCAACGAAGCCCAGGCAATGTACCAAAGTTTGTCGCTCTCATCCTCGTAGCCAGCACACCGATTTAACACACACTTACTCTGAAGACCACTGCCACCGCCAAAACAAAAGAACGGACTTGTCACACATTGCCACACACCCCACCCTGACAACTCCAATGCTCGTCTCAGCAGAGGTGTGGCTGGGCCCTTTTCAGCCAGCTCGGCCTTGCTCGCAGCTGCGTCCATACTTTGTCTCAACCAATCCACCACTAATCTCGACTCATCCACCACTACCCTCGACCCATCCACCACTACCCTCGACCCATCCACCACTACCCTCGACCCATCCCAGAAGTCGTGCATTCCTGCACTTCACACTCCCCAGTTCCCCAAATCTTGCTGAATTCAGCCTAGCATGGGGCCCAATTTCTCTCAGCCTCACGCCCACCCCCGCACACCCCTTCAGGACATCACCCCCTCGCCCAGTCAGCCTCAGGTCGCGTCAGCCTCCTCCTCACAGTGATCTGCCCGTGCGCAAGGACACGCTCAAACGCATCCGGAAGGTCTTCGTGGCAGCCCACGAGCGTGACGACGCGCAGCTCCCTCAGCCGCACCAGCGTCGTCGTCGGCGGGCCCCTCAGGCTCGTGCACCGGTCGAGCACGAGCTCGCGCAGCGGCGGCGCGCGGCAGCCCCTCGGCGTCGACGGGATGTTGGGCACGCAGCCGAGCGCGCGGCAGTTGGTGAGGACGAGGCGCCGCAGCGCCGGCAGGGTGAACCACGACGCCGGCACGGCGGGCAGATAGTGTGCGCCCAGCTCCACCTCCTCCAGCCTCGGCCACGCGCCGGGCTCCAGCTTCGGGATGCGGTACACACGGTCAAAGTTGACGAGCCTCAGGCGGGTGAGGTTCGGCAGCAGTCGGGCCCACTCGCCGTCGACGGCCCCGAACCCGTCCAGCTCGAGGCTCTGCAGCGACGGCATGCACTCGCCCGTCCGGAGCTGCCGCCCCGCGAGAGGCTTCGGCAGGCACAGGCTCAGTCGCTGGAGGCTGGAGAGGTTGGGACCCAGCACCATCACTTGCGGCGACGCGGCGACTTGGTCGGCGGGGAGGTCGAGCACGGGCTGGATGGGGTCGTGGTCCCTGGCGTCCTCCGGGTCGAGTCTGAAGGCGCATGGCTCTCTCATCTCCAGACTGGTGAGTGTCGTAATGCCCGTGAGAAGGGCAAGGGTCGAGGGAGTGTCTATGACGGCTAGCGTCAGACTGCACACCCCTTCGCCTCCTTCCTCTGGGGCTGCTGGCGCCACACCTCCTCCTCCTCCTCCTCCTCCAGCTGCTGCTGCTGCTGCTGCTAGCTGTGC
>SZWC01008089.1:43228-54003 GCA_023375785.1 Penium margaritaceum
TCCAGGCGGTTTCTCACACGTCGGCACAAGCCGGACGTGTGGTCCCGAGGGATCAGCAACCCGGTTCACCACTCTAGGAACATGCAAGCATGCAATCAACTAACAAGCATGCATTCCCACAAGTTGTATCCCCTTTTAGTATATGAGTGTATTACTAAACTAAGGCATGTGACAAGACTGGTGCTGAAGCCACCATTTGGCAGCTTGAGGGAGGCACATCCTCTGTGTTCTTCATGATGCACCACAGTCTTGCACCAGGGAGCCTTAATCCAGATCAATCACCTGCAGTGGTGAGGTGTGTGTATGAATGGAGACAAGAGGGCACTTGCGTGTGTTTGTGACAATAACCAACACTGTTCAACACCCCATGTATGGACTTCAGTGAATTCTCTACATGCCTGGAAGCATTAGACCACTACACAGCTAGATTGATGCATTGCCCCAGTTGATGATCAAAGGGCTAATTTTCCTTATAGAAGAACAGTAACATCATATGGCTGAGTTCTAGTTCAAAATGTATGTTACTGATGAAAACTTCCCCACATAAGGAAGTAGATGGTTCTGTGTTTGTTATTTGTGAAGATATCATACAAAGGGATAAATACACTTCAATGGCTGTGTGGAGTGCCTGTTTGTGCTCTTCCTGTGCCCTTGTGCCAGTTTCTGGCGCAGGCAAATCCATGTGAATGGTAAGAAGATTACCCCACTCTGCATGCAGTACATTCATTTGTATTTCGAAACAGAGTCACACCTGCTTCTCCATAGCTGAGGCTTCTGTGCCTCCTGACCATCTGAGGTTGTGCATTTGAGGATGATGCCCGATTGTTCGAGAGCAGGCCATGTCAAGAGTTGGTTGCACGCTTTAGTGATTCTAAGTAGCTATGCCCTCTAAGTGCTAGGCATCGTCACCAGTGGGAATTGAAAGGCTTCGGTGGGAGGTATCAATGAGTAGTTAATGGGAATAAGTGCAAGACTGGTGCTATGGTAGTGATCATCTGATGGTAGTGGTAGGACTGAGGTGGTGGTGAGAGTTGTAGAAAGATAGTAACTGGAGGGAGTGCACCTTTTGTGGACTGGAAAAGATTTCTGAAAATAGATGGGTAGATAGATCGGATAAAAGGGTTGCAAAGAAATAATGGTGTTGACATGAATAGATTGAATTGGGCGAGAACATATTTGCAGTGTTAGAAATGGGGCCATCCGGCTCAATCACAGGTCCACAGGATCAGGCATGGAGAAAATACCAAATTCATGCCCCGATAGTCAATCCAACTTCACCTCGCAAAAGAGCAGGTGGCAAGTTGACTACGGTCCAAGTTTCGGGCCCATCCAACGGCCGGATGGGGATAAATGAATTTATGAAGTTTCCGGGGTCATATACCACAGGAATCTGGGCCAGGGCTCCATGCCTTCGTCTCAAAAAGGAAAAAGGGCGAGAGGTCCAGGGTCAAGACCAGCTGAAGACGATATCCAAAAAGGCATTGTTACTAGTCTTGCCTTGCCGGAGTGTGCTGACTAGGATAGATGGATGTGGCCTTACTTTTCAGGTGAGGTGTGATCCTCTTGATGGTTTGGTGTGCTAGCCATGGACACATGGAAATTTCCCATGTGATTGTGGGTAAAGTGACCACTAGGGGTGTGATATGAGAGCATTCTCAAGCTCTCTATGTCGTGTGTGAGTGGCCAGCCCGATTTCTAGGCTGATTGCCTCTCTTGTGTGAGCTTCTAGTGTGGTGTGAGTGAGACTTGGCCTCCATGGCTAAGAAGTGTGGCTTGTGAGAGGGCAGACTTGCCCATACTCTCACTACTTATGTACTGCCTTGTTTTGAGTAATAAAATAAGAATTCAAGAGTGAATTTTGTTCCCTTCCATGCCTCTCTCCAAGTTCCAACTCTTGGTATCAGAGCTAGGTTATGCCAGTTTCAGACAGCGCAGACCGTCACTTTGACGTCGTCAAATCGGGGTCAAACCTGCATTAAATTTGAAAATTGACCAATGGATCTTCAACTTCGCAAGACAAGATTTCCATCAAGATCAAGATCGCAAAGATCCAACAGTCGGATTGTAAGTTATTTCCAAAACAAGATCGGCCTGTGCAACTTCCTTCTCTTGGAGGAAGACAGTCGCCTTGTGCTGGCCACAACTCCCTTGTTTCTTTGTCAAAATTTGAATATGGCATATGCGAATTGTAGTATTTTTCCTAATTTTTTCAGTGGTACAATTTGTTTTGCGTTCCATTGGTACGTTTAGGAGAAACGCCATTTACAAAGTCGCTGGTTTGAGCTGGAGTAGGGGTAGCAACTTACCCAGTTTTTTCAAGAGGGCAGATCTGCTAAAATACCCTGTTGATGACCCTGTTTAGGTATAGATATGCAAGGTTTTGAGCTGAAATTTCCACTGGGCGGCTCAGTTTTTCATAATTCCCAATCTGCTTGTCTCCATAGTCCGTTTTTTTTTTCAGGCAGTTTTCTGGCAGAAGCAGCAGCAGAAGCAGGGGTAGCGCTGCCGTCCAAGGACAACGCTGATAATCACCAAAGCTCAAATGGCAGCAGCAGCCGTTGTGACAGCAACCCAGCCTCTTAACATGCTGGAAGGACGTGCCAACTTCGCCTTCTAGAAGATCGGGACCCGCCTTCTCTTGGAGGAGCGGGGCTTGTGGGAGGTGGTGAGTTATGAAGAGCCAGCTCTAGTTCCGCAAGCAGTGGACACCATCGCAGCGCAAGTGGTGGCAGGGAAGACGCCGCAGAAGGGTGTAGTCGGTGCAGTTACAGCACCAGCATCTGAGGAGTGGAGGAAGAAGGACAGGTAGGCCTAGAGGCTGCTTCTCAACACCATCTCCAACCCGCATCTCCAATGTATGAGCGAGACGGCAACAACAAAGGAGTGGTGGGAGACATTGTGCAAGAAGTATGAGAGTAAGGATCAGCCTTCCTCATGCTTTTGGAGGAGAAGATGATGGCATTGAGGATGCAGAGTGGTGAGGGGATGGAGGCGTATCTAGACAGGGCCAAGGACCTCGCTAAGCAGCTGAAAACATCCGTGAACCCTATTGAGGAGACTCGCTTCATCCTCCTCTTGCTAAGGGGTCTCCCCTCAAGCTACGACACAGTGCGGGAGACGGTGGAGTGCCAGCCTACTCTTGACCTAGACTTCATCTATTCTCACCTGGTGTAGGTGGAGCTGTGGCGCAATGCAGCCAAGCGCAATGGCGGTAGCAGCGGGATAGAAGCAGTCTTTGTGGCCATGGGAAACCAGTAGCAACAGTCAGGGCAGCAGAGAGGCAAGAAGAAAGGCAAGTTCCACTACTCCGAGAAAAAAGGGCACTACAAGAAGTAGTGCTTCAAGTGCAAGAGGGAACAGAAAGAGCAGCAGCTAGAGCAGCAGCGGGCTTAGTAACGGCAGCAACCAAAACAACGGCAGCAGCAGCAGCAACAACAGCAGAACCAAGGAGGTGTGCACCACTTTGGTAACATGAATATTGCCAAGGAGGTGCGAGACCAGCTCTTCATGGTGCATTCTAACTTGTCGCGGATGGAGTTGGCAAACCTCGCTTGGTACATGGATTCAGGTTGCACCAAGAGCCTGACCACACACAAGGAGTGGTTCACACAACTGTTGTCCAGTCCTCCCCGTCCCATTGCACTGGGTGGTGATTGCATGGTGTATGTTGAGGGGATTGGGATTGTGGAGATGTGGCTAGAGACCCCGCGTGGCATGGATGTCGGAGTGTTCTACAGAATACTCTATGTACCTGATGCTGCATTCAACCTGCTCTCGGTCTCCTCTCTCACTAACACAGGGCTACGTGCCATCTTCGACAATGAATACAGCTACATCCTCAATAAAGATACGGGTGAGGAGTTAGCCAGGTCGGTGAAGGAGGGCGACATGTACCGGCTGCTTGGGGCGACCAAGGTCCCGCGTGAACAGAGCCTTGCTGCAATGCTGCAAGCCACAGATTGCAAGATCTGGCATGCGTGCTACGGCCACATCCGCATGCGTGCTTTGTAGTAGCTACAAATGAAGTAGATGGTGCACGGTCTGCTGACCATCTCCAACTTCTAGCAGCACTTGTGCATCGGCTATTTGGAGGGGAAGCAGCACCATGAGGCGTTCTCTGGAGCAGGATACCGTGCGAAGAGGTGCTGGAGCTGGTCCACACAGACTTGTGTGGCCCCATGCAGACCCAGAGCTTTGGAGGCTCTAGGTACTTCCTCACATTCATTGATGATTTTAGCCGTTTCACTGCTGTGTACTTCCTTGCCTCCAAGGACCAATGCTTTGACAGGTTCAAAGAGTTCAAGGCGTTAGTGGAAAACCAGACCGGGAAGAAGATCAAGGCGTTGCACAGCGTCCGTGGGGGCAAGTACTTGAGCAAGGAGTTTCAGGCCTACCTTGCACCAAGAGGCATCAAGCCAAAACGCACAACGCCATACTCACCACAGCAGAATGGTGTAGCAGAACACACCAACTGGACTATCGTGGAGTCGGCACTCTCCATGCTGCATGTAGCCCGGCTGGCCTATGAATTCTTGGCTGAAGCTCTGAGCACAGCGGTCTACATCAAGAACCGCAGCCCAACAAAGGCGCTAGAGAAGATGACGCCGTACGAGGCGTGGTTCGAAAAGAAGCCGAGCGTGGGCCACCTACGCACCTTCGACAGCGTGGCGCACATGCACGTGCCTAACGAGAAGCAATTGAAGCTAGATGTCAAGAGCGCGCAGATGCTGATGATCAGCTACGACATGGCAAGCAAGGCTTATTGTCTCTATGAGAGGGATACGGGCCATGTCATCATCTCCAAGGACGTCATGTTTGACGAAAGCAATGTCATTGGCGCCAACATCATCTTTGAGGAGGCAGCAGAACCAGTAGCTGACGAAGCAGTGGGAGCAGCTGATCCAATCCTCCTCTCTCCTAGCCCTTCCTCAACCGTGACAGTTGGAGAAGTACCCTACTCTCCCATGTCTGATACAATAGATACAGCGGCCTCATTGGCAGCAGCAGAGGAGGTGGAAGGGGAAGCACCAGCAACAGAGGCTACAATTGTGCCAACAGCAACGCGCCAGCCACCCGTCAACGCACTAGCTCCAGGTCGTAATTACCCTCTCAGGATGCGTTACAAGCATGGGGAACGTACCAACTTATGGATGCTGCAGAACCCAAAGCAAATGAATATGGCAGTTGCAACAGATTCAGATGAGCCACGGACCTACAATGGTAGCACCAGACGTAGCAGATTGGGCACACAATTTACAGCAAGAGATTTAGTCGCGGCTGGACAATGGCACGTGGGAGCTGACTGAGAGTCCACTTGAATGTCAGGTCATCAAATGCAAGTCGGTGTTTAAGAAGAAACGGGGAGCAGATGGTAGCCTCGAGAAGTACAAGGCAAGGCTGGTCGCCAAGGGGTACTCAAAGCAGGAGGGCATCGATTACACAAAAGCCTTTGCCCATGTTGCCAAGTTTGCCTCTGTGCACACCCTCCTTTCCTATGCAACAGTAGAGGACTTTGAGGTCCACCACATGGATGTCAAGACGGCGTTCCTGAACGGTGATCTGGAGGAGGAGATTCACATGGAGCAGCCGGAGGGGTTTTTCGTGGATGGCCAAGAGCACCTGGTATGCAAGCGGCAGAAGTCACTGTATGGCCTCAAACAGGCGTCGCATGCTTGGAACCAGAAGCTCGACGCGAGGCTGTAGTGCATGGGTTTTGAGCGCAACGAGTGTGACTATAGTGTCTACCGCTGGCAGCATGAGCATGAAATCCTGATCATTATTGTCTATGTTGATGACATGATCCTCCTCTCCAATAGCATGTCCGCATTACAGGAGTTCAAGGCAGCCATGCAGGAGCGCTTCCACATGTCGGACATTAGGGAGGCCTCTTACTTCCTCGACATTCAGATCACGCATGAACGCAAGTCACACACTCTCTCCTTGTAGCAAACCCGCTACATCAAAGACGTCCTGCAGCGGTTCGGCATGGCAGAAGCCAAACCCATCGGCACGCCATTGGAGACACGGCAGTACCTGACAAGTTTCAACGTAGAAACAGATGCAGCTGAGTGGCAGAAGTACTTGAGTACCGTGGACAGCCTCATGTATCTGATGGTGGCAACTAGGCCGGACATCGTATAGGGTGTAGGAGCTCTCAGCCAGCACGTGGCTAATCCTAGACCTGAGCACCAGAAGGCAGTCAAGCAAATCTTCCGCTACCTTACTGGCACCATCAACTTCAACATCACCTACAACGGCAACGATAGCAACATCATCGACTATGCAGATGCAGATTGGGCTTCCAACCATGAGGACCGGAAGTCCATCTCGGGGCATGTGTTCCTCATGAACGACGGAGCCATCAGCTGGTGCAGCAAACGGCATGTGGTTGTGGCCACCTCCAGCACAGAAGCTGAGTATGTGTCACTCAGCTTTGCAACAAAGGAAGCAGTCTGGCTACAGCGCCTCATGGAGGAGATGAGTGGGACTGCAACAATGCCTATGCAAGTCGACAACCAGAATGCAATCACACTCGCTAAGATCCCAGAGCACCATGCACGCACCAAGCAAATTGACATGCATATGACTTCATCAGGCACATGGTGTAGGAAGGTGTCATCAAGCTGGAGTTCACTCCAACCAGCAACCAGGTCCCTGATTTTTGCACCAAGCCAGTGACCCAGGAGAAGCAGCGTTGTTGCATGAAGAAATGTAGACTCAGCCCACGCTGACTGCGGCAAAGTGGGAGATTGTTAGAAATGGGGTCATCCGGCTCAATCACAGGTCCACAGGATCAAGCATGGAGAAAATACCAAATTCCTACTCCGATCGTCAATCCAACTTCACCATGTGAAAGATCAGGTGGAAAATTTTCCATGTTTCATGTTCCGGGCCGATCCAACGGTCGGATAGGGAGAAATGAATTTATGAAGTTTCCGGGGTCACATACCACGTGAATCTGGGCCAGGGCTCCATGCCTTCGTCTCAAAAAGGAAAAAGGGTGAGAGGTCCAGGGTCAAGACCAGCTGAAGACGATATCCAAAAAGGCCCTTGGTTCTAGTCTTGCCTTGCCAGAGTGTGCTGACTAGGATAGATGGACGTGGCCTTACTTTTTAGGTGAGGTGTGATCCTCTTGATGGTTTTGTGTGCTAGCCATGGACACAAGGTAATTTCCCATGCGATTGTGGGTGAGGTGACCACTAGGAGTGTGATATGAGAGCATGCTCTAGCCCTCTAGGTCGTGTGTGAGTGGAAAGCCTGATTGCTAGGCTGATTGCCTCTCTTGTGTCAGCTTCTAGTGTGGTGTGAGTGAGACTTGGCCTCCATGGCCAAGGAGTGTGGCTTGTGAGAGGGCAGGCTTGCCCATGCTCTTACTACTTATGTACTGCCTTGTTTTGAGTGATAAAATAAGCATTCAAGAGTGAATTCCGTGCCCTTCCATGCCCAAGTGCTCGCTGCTCCAATGCTGCCCCTCTCTCCAAGTTCCAACATGCAGAACTGGTTAGGGAGATGAACTTCATGAGAGATGCAGGAAACATGGAAGGCAGGTAAAAGAAAGAGACCACAAAGTAGAAAGCGCTGGCCCATTTTAGAGCATGAAGAGCACCAATGGTGGATTTGAAGACTGCAATTCACATGATACAGATCAGGAAGCGATGTTGATAGAATATTAGGAAGCCTCAGTGAGGTGATCAGGCTCACCAACAGCCGCTAGGCAGGACCAATTGTATGTGAGAGACAAGTTGGGGATTGCAACGACACAAATACGGAAGCATGTAAAGTTGTGTAGAGAGTGCAAATGGCTGGTTTGACTCATGGATGAGAAAGTGCATTAGTACAGCTTTCTAACAAGCCTAAGTCTGCCTCATTTTGCACATGGAGCTGGAATGACCACTCTGTCAAAGTTCATCTTCTAGCACACTCCTAGCCTAGCGGGATAAGCAGCAGTCACACTCTTTTACTTGTGGCTGATACCTCTGGTGGTGGCCCCGCCTGTAGCATCTTTGGCAGTACATGCCCTACCCCATCTAGCAATTGTCTCGCATTCGGCTGCGGTCATGTATTTTGCATCCACCCCGGCCAGAGTGCAGGATGTGTCATGGCAGGAGGCTCCTATTGTTGCGGAGGTGGTAGAGGATTCTGGTGCTGCTGTGGCTACATTGGAACACCTGGATGGTAATTTGGTGAATACTGCAGTACCATGGTGGCAGCAACCACTGGAGGGTATGAATGTGGTGGTCCTCCGTAGCCACGCTGGTGCCATGGTGATGCACATGGCTGTTCCTGCAAAGACTATTGTGCAGGAAACCACTTTCACCGCTGCTTTTGCTACTGCTGCTGCTGCAGTTGTTGCTGCTGTGGATGCTGCTGCCACTGCTGCTACTTCATTACCTTCCATTGCGGGCAAGAGCGCCAAAAGTGGCCGCTTAGCCCACAGTAGTTGCAGGTGCTGCTTTCATGACTTCATCCACTGCCGCGTCCTCAGCCGCCTTGCTGGTAGCGCCTGCTTGTACCCCATGTATGGGTGGTGCCAGCTGCCGTCTGAGCGGCTTCTCCCACTGAGGTCTGAGAAATGTCATGCCGGGGGTGTAGGCACAGTGGAATCACGTCGCTCCCCTTTCAGGATATCTTTGTAGCTCTGCAACTGCGTGTACACCACTTCCAGGTCCACCCCTTCCAGTTCTGCGACCGGCATACGTCAGAAGAAGTCTCGGAAAAACTCCTTGTACGGTTTGCCGAGGTATAGTAGGATGGTGTGGAGCCACTTGGAAACTGTGCAGGATGCCTCGGGTCCCAAGTTGCGGTGCTGTGTACCCATTGCTTCATCCCAGTACTTGGATAGAGGGGTGCCTCTCTTTGAGAAGAGAGTGCTGAGGTCGTCGCAAAGGGTCAGGAGCAGTGCCATGCCTTGCACTTCCTGCCGCTTCACAAGACCCTGTCATGCCTCATATGGTAGGACGGCCCCACTCCGTGAGTGGAGGGAGTCTTCACCTCTGTCACCTTGTCGATAGTGCTGATGGCATCTGCTTGAGGGTCGGCGAGTGACCGAAGCCAGTCGTTGAATGCTATAAGCAAGGTGCGGTCGCTCACAGCAGCTGAGGGAGGATTCAAGAAACAGCTGTCCAACCCTTAGTCCCCGGCCCATGAGAGAATATATCTTTCCACCAAAGAACGTGTACCTAATGTAGCAGGATTGACGTCATGGTAGAAGCCGAGCCCATCCAGGTTACTGCTTCTGAGGTGGTGCCCTGTGCACCGCCTTGGGGTTCCATACAGGCGGTGCCATCATGGCCTTTGCTACCGACCTCTTTATTGCTACCGTGTTTGCCCGAAATTGTAGATGCATGCCATGGGTTTTCCAAAGGAGTCCATCATTCATAGTGTCTGTTGTATCTCCATGTGGAAACCGCTAGTGCGGTTTCTTGGTCGTTTCCCTCATGCGACCTTCGCATGCCTCTCAATGGCATGTTTAGGAAGCTTCCTTCCTGTTCCAAACATCTTCGTTGGCCCTGGGCAGCCTAGGCGACCAACTTCGACTCCTGTTTGGCATCTTAAAGCTCACAACGCAGCCGCGAGCGCTCAAATCGTGAATTTATCATGTGTTCAACTTCCCGTCCACATCTGACGGCTCACGTCGGCGGCGACCGTCGAACTGGCTCTGATACCATGAGTTTAGACAGAGATTTTCACTGCAACATGTCTTGCTTAAAAAATGGTCATTCGAATGCAGAAGGATAAAACTAAAAAAACGCCATGATGGCAAAATCTGCTTACGTGTCATAAAACAACAAATAGGTGAGGGGAGCAGCGAGATACGTCCCTCGAGTCTCACTGGACGTGGCCAGTGAGCGAGGCTTTCTGGCCATGTTCACCCACTCGCCATCGAGGCCGGGGGCAAAATCCATTTGATTCTAAGCATATTTTCTCCCCCCCAACCTGGAAGGCACCAAACTAGCCTATAGGTAATCCCAAAGTAGTGTACAACCAAACCAAACAAGCAAGGTGGAGAAATTTCAGCGGTATAAATTCAATAATCATTATAGAATAAATCTGGGATCTATTGGGTGTCTTCGATGCCGATGAGCAGGGGTTGAGGGGGCCTATGTGGGAGGAGGGCATGGAACCAGGATGGGTCAGAGGGATGTGCAGCGCTGCTCTGGTACGGAATGTTGATCCTTGTGAGGGACTCAGCGTTTTTGCATGCTTCACCTCAGGTCTCGGGTTCAACTTGCCCTGCACACCGAAGTGCAACGCACGGAGAGAAGCCATACCACAGAAGTACAGCAGGAGGATTAGAAGCACAACCCAGTGTTGCTGCGGAGGGAAAGAAGCCACACCACACATTGTTGCGTGCTTCTTCTGCTGGTGTTTTTCTGGTAGGCAGGTTTTCCTGCCATGCACTTCTGCACGCTGTGACTACGAAGGCGTACACCCGTGTTCAGCAGCCACAGCTGACGTGATGTGCACCATGCCTTAGCTCCGATGGACTGCCGGTTACTCCATTTTCTGTGGAAGCAGTCACTTCAGCCACGAAGCTGCTGTAACTTCTGCCGCTGCCAATGCTGCTGAGCCCTACTGTTGTCGACGCCATGCTGCTACTGCAGCACACTGTCACATCCCATTTGTCCAGCAGCGTGGAGCAGCCGCTCCTAATTCAGAGGAAAGAATTTTTCAGCTCCCACGGGCTGCTGCCTGCTTCAGTTGCTATGGAAGAAGGCACTTCAGCCCTCAAACTGCTGGAACTCTTGCCCCCCCCCCCCCCCCCCCCCCCCCCC
>SZWC01008089.1:82185-95114 GCA_023375785.1 Penium margaritaceum
CGAATGCAGGGCGGAAGGAGGAAGGGTGTAAAGCAAAGGATTTAGGAAGGGAGGGAGGAGTGGAAGCTGAAACCAAAGAATGCCAAAGCAGGCTCCAGTATTTGGAACAGTATGCATGTGCAAGACGTCTGTGTGTGAAGAAAGAAATGTGGTTGTGAGTAGGGGAGAAAGCAAGGAAGGATGTAAGGAAGGAAGGAAGGAAAGAGGCCTGGAGGGAGGGAGAGAGGGAGGGAGGGAGGGAGGAAGGGAGGGAGGATGGAAGGGAATAAAGGGGGAAGAAAGGAATGAAGGAAGGAAAAGAAGGTGGTCAAGAGAAGGAGGGCGAAAGTTGCAAAAGGGGGACAAAGGGAGAAATGGATGGTGCAGGACGGATGAATAGGGTTCCGGTGAGATAAAGATATGGGAAGAAAAGGGAGTTAGGGGGGGTGGAGGAAGACGATTTGGGCTGGTGTAACAATGGTAGAGGTCGCAAATTTGAGTGCGATTGAGCACCTGAATCTTGCGGCTGCCAGCCTGCCGCATTGCACGCTTCTTCATCTCCAGAGAATCGCTGTCTCGCACAACCACTCTGCACTCGCCAGACCACGCCATACCTGCTGCAACGGGCTACTGCTGCTGCTGCTTAGGCTGCTGCTGCTGGTGCTGCTGCTTATGCTGCTGCTGTTGTTGCCACCTCTGCCGCGGCTGCTGCTGCCAGTCCTATCGCGGTCGACTGCCACAGCAGACGCGCGTGAACCGACGCTGCCAAGGCTGAACAGCAGCGCGAGACAAAACGGCGCGGAGGGCGAAGAGGACGCAGCCGTTGGTTTCGTGCTCCTAGTGCAGCCTGCGGAAAACACGGGCGAATGGTGCGCGACAGAGTTGCTTCGGAAAGGCCCGTCGGCCAACTGTGGCCCTGATGCGCGCGATGACGTCATTATGCGTCACGTCACATGAGGTCGCGTCACCTGACGTCATCCGGAATCGGACTTCGAGGGACGGTTCCGCAATAGATTAAGGCAAAGTTCCGAAAACGACTAAATTAGTTTGTGGTTCAGAATGAACCATTGCACGCTTAGGCCCTGAACCTACGCTTAGATTTTGATTTTGGTTCTACGGGGCCCTTCAGATCACCGCGCGATTTAGACGTTTAGTTTGATTTCTTGCCAAAACGTAGTGGTTCAAATGAACACAGAATACCCACTATACCGCCAAAGACCCACTTGTCGTTCCCCTGGTCCCCAGAAGCCACCCCTGATTTGAAGGACGCTAGGCGACGCAGGGTGCGGCTGGTAAAATGCTGAAATTCAACGCCAGCGTCGATTTCCAGCGGAATCGGAAGCTACCCAACACCTTCCTTTCGGCAAACGTTGCTGGTTCTTCTATTTTTCGAGTTTAAAGTCAAAATTTTAAAATAGCGCCATCGCTTGCGCGGTTGGAAAGCAAAAGCGGATTTTGAACTCTGGGTTTACTGTCTTCAACGGTGTCCATGACCGTCAATTGCGACAGGATCGAGTCTGTCTGCAATTTTCGCCAGAGGGCGACGGCGTTGAACGAGGGCGCACATCGATGGCGAAGTGAATCCAACACTCACAAACGAAGCCAAAACTTACGGATCGGTTGTTGAGCGTTCGTTTGCGGCTGTCGAGCGTCCATTGGGAGTGCGTTTAGGGTTCGGATGTTGTGGCGTTTGTTCATGAAAGGCATGGGCATGCCGCAACTAACTCCGCAACGACATGGTTGCGACTTACCTGTTGATTCAAAGGATACGGATCTAGCGTAGTATGGGGCTGTGATGTGGACAATCGCATGCGATGATGTGCATTCGGCATGCTGTCAGTGTCCCAACTGATGTTGAAATTTCCACCAATAAATTTGCTAAAACAGAGGAGAAGAATGAAAAATGAGTTGATACACGTGTGATTTTCACCAAACCACTTCATAAGCCAAACCATCCAGCTCGCTACGGAAAACGTCGCCCAACATCGGATTCCAGCGTTCACCAGCCGCACCCGCAACTTTTGACAACTTAACTATCATCCGGAATGCTCAACAACTGGAAAAAATGACGTCGGTTCGAAGGTTGAAATCTAAACATTTTAACAAAAAATGGTAGAACCATCTAGCGAGCAAAGACTACCATCCACCCGTTCGTTATAATGTAACACCGTTTGCAACATGATTATCTCAATAAACGATCAGACGTCTGAAAAGAAACCCTCCAGACGTTTGTTTTTTTACCTCCCAGACATTAGGAGGCCTGCGACATCGGCATTCAATGAGCACGAGTCCATGTAGAATCAGCTCGTGAACAATTATTCCAACCAAACCTTTCAAAAAGAAAAATGGCACAATGGCGGCGCTCGAGAATGCTCAGAGAAGAACTCACATTGTGCGTCCCGCTTTATGAAAGCGCAAGATCATAGAATCAAAATCAAAATCAAAGCCTCCGATCTGCACCTTAGACTAATCGGTGCAGTACGCGCGTGAATGGTGTAAACTAATTAGGTCATAGCTGGGAATGGGTGAACGGGAACATTATCCTAACTCACCTACTTACTGACATCGGTGACAAGAGTTCTAAGAACAATAAAGTCCTCGATGGGGGTAGCTCATGAGAAAAAGAATTTTACGGGGGCGCCAACGTTTCCAAACTCAATGGGAGTAGAAACAACACGCTTTGAGGACGCAAAGTTGGCATCCGAGAATACCGAGAAACTTCACCCACTTTGACTTTTCATGAGAGAAACTCCACAAAACGAAAAGACAAACCAGAGACACATCGCCATGTGCTGAGAGCCGAGTAAAAGACAAAAAAACTTTCAGGGATGATCCTCAACAGTGAACATCGCAGGTGGCTTTGGCCCTCCACCCACCACACGGTGGGTGAAAGAAAAAAAAACGCAGGGTCGAAGACAAGCACTTGACCTGGCGGGTCCACCGCGTTATCCACTGTGCCTCACACGTGTACTCTTTCATGAGGAGAGTAGAACTAATTTCTACAATTGTTTCAAAGGCCTAAACATCACAGACGGGCCCTCTCACCTTTCTCTTTCAAATGGACTCTTGTGTTCGCTCCAGCTCCCCATCACTCCCTCCTACTGCCATGTGGAAACCCTGGGTCATGTAAGCACCTGCCCTTTTAGCAACTCCTCTTCCTTAACTCCCCTATCCTCTCACGCTCCTCCACCTATGCCTCTTAGCACCTCGGTTTGCCTCCACATCCCTCATAACTTCACCCTCATTGACAGTCCCATTGCATTTTTGCACTTTCCTTCTACTCCTTTTTGGTGTTTCGTGCAGAATGGACTACCCATCACAGTCTATTCAGTTGTGTGACTTCTTCCACATGTGGTACACAAGCGTCAGAGTCTAGTTATGAGGGGGAATTGGAGAACGCAAGGGGGGTGGCAGAAGAAGAGGAGTGCAATGAGGAGATCGAGGTGGAGGATTCAGGAGAAGAGGAACAAAAAGAGGTGGATGGGGATGAGGAATGGTTTGAGGAGGATGAGGGAGAGGAATCTGAGGGAGGAGAGGATGGGGGTGATAGCGAGTGGGAGGATGGTGATAAGGGCAAGGAGGGAGGAGTGGACGCATAAGATGGGGGAGTGGACCCATTGGATGGGGGAGTGGACCCATTGGATGAAGGAGAGCAGGTTGATGAGGAGGCTGTTCATGGTGATGAGAGAGTTGCATCCGAGGAGGGAGATTCACGTGGAAGGAGTACACATCGTCGTGCTTGGCGGTTCAAGTACCCCGATCCCACGGCACCAACCGAAGTTAAAAGGCTTCATGTCGGTGCTGTCTTCAAGGGAAAGGGTGACCTCGTGGTTGTAGTCTAAGATATTGACGTTTTACTGAAGAAGACAATATTTGTGGAATTGTGAGTGCATCCCTTATGCTGATGTTTATACTCCACGACGTTTTTTTTGCTATCATGTTGGAATGCTCATTTTTTTGTTTCCTCTATGTGCATTGATGCCCAAGCGCAAAGCAACGTTGTACGGCATCCATTGCAAACGGCAAAAAGAGGACGGGTGGAAGTTAGTCGTGTCGGTAAACTTGGACCATGATGCGTGTGAGTGGCGGGGGACAAAGAGCGACACGACGCATATCTGCAAGGGAGGATCCCTTCGCGACCATGTAACACGCAAGGCAACCTGGCTGGTGGGCACACTTGACGAGAGTGTAAGGCTACATCTCAACCTCCGTGCGAACACGCTACAAGAGATTGTACGCCGCGAGCGTGGAATCGAGGTACCGTTGAAGAATCTACGTGAGTTTCTTCTCCCCCTCCTAAGATTTGGTCATGACACATCGAATGTGGCCGAGTCATGGAATTACTCCATAGACAAGCTGAGGGACATGCCCACGTTGGATTTGTGCATGGGTGTGTACGATCACATCATGGTGAAGTTCAAAGAGCGGAGGGAGGAGGCACTCTCATGGCGTAGCGATTTTCTCGATGGTTACCCTAGGACATTGGAGAACCATCTTGCACGGGGGCCGGACGCACAGTGGACAGAGCTCTCTCAGCTTGCGGAGGCTTGTGAACCTCGACTCTCAACCCGTTTGAGAGGAAAGGTGTCCTCAAGTGAACGGAGGGAAGTGGTTGTGGACCTAGAGAATCGTACATGTGATTGCTTCGAGTTTTAGGACCGACAGTTTCCATGCTTGTACGCGGCTTTCATTCTTTTGCGGAGTGGGGTTGTTCTACAGCTGACTGACTTCATGCATGCCGCTTACACTGTGAAAGCGTGGAGGGATTGCTAAAGTGGGATTGTGCCTCCCATGATGGTCCATGCCCTTGAGATTTCTAAGACGCGATGCTTTGTACCATTGGTAAATAGGAAGCTTGGGAGGCCACGGCACAAGCAGAGGGCTGGCCAGCCACAACCTTCTGCAAATGTGGGCTAAACATGTAGTCTGTGTGGTCAATGAGGGCACAATCGACGGACATGCTCGGGAACATTCGATCTTGTGGTCGAGAAGTTCAGAGATTGTCCTCCCACCACGTATGTACCTTCAACACGAGGGGTCACTCCTCCATTGAAGCAGAAAGCGAGTGCTACTGCTTGCTTTGCAAATGACTTCTGTACCACTACTGATCTTGCAAATACTTGGATGATACATATCGACAATGATCTAGTGCGTGCTTGTTTTGCACTTGTGAACCATCTCTCCTTTCATCATTGCACTTGCATGTTGTGCAATTATGATTGATACATAGTTGGAGAATGTGATTTCTAGCACAAAACATAGTTGATGCATCCACTGTTGTACAACATTCAAATGTGTTACACAATGTATGATGAACTCGAAGCACCATTCGTAGAGAAAAGAAGGGAACAAGATTTGAATGTTTTCAACGATTCAATGAATTATTGAAAGGGATAGTAGAAAGGTTCACACACCAAGGAAGAAGTGACATGGTTCATATTAACATACTCCAATGTGGAAAAAAGTGGCAAGTGATCGATGAAGCATGGAAAAAGGTAGTTAACGAATAAAACTGAAATTGGACTCTAGTATCCATTGAAAGACACTAATGAAACTTTTCTTTCCAACAATAAGTGTTTGGCTCAAAACCTAGATTCATGCACCCTATACCAAGTCCATGTTGTGACCACAAGGGCAAAGACGGGATAAGAAGGGAAAAAAAGAGGATGATACCGATCCCGTTCAACTATCTGCTGTTAAGGATGAACTACATTTTTATTCTCGCTGTCTCTTTCTCCTGGGCTCCACGTCGTTAAGTTGTGCCACGCGTGGTGTTGTCATTTTTTTCTCCGTTAAGTCGGCCAATGCAGGTCAGGATTTCTACTCTACAAAGACCCGATGGGGTGGGTTAGCGACAGGTCGATTCGACCGACTACTAAGTACCCCCATCGATTTCGCAAACGTTAGCACCCCCCGTACGAATTTTTTCCCCATCAGCTACCCCCATCGAGGACTTTGTTGTTCCAAGAAATGCTGTGGGTGAAACATGGCGAGCCCATCCACTTTCTCGACGCTCATGCACGTCGGGGTCCAAGGGGAAACCCGCCTGGCCGAGAATGAAATTTTAGCTTTATGTGAGACAACAATTTTGGAAAACAGGCATCTATCAGATGCTTGTAAAACGGCTTCCCAAAGCTGCCAGTACACTTCATACTTGCATTCATTGGTCGTCGTTGTAAAACTTGCCCCAAATTGGTGTCCAAACCCCACATCCAATCCGCTCAACCAAATCCATCCACGGAGTTGGTCGGCAGACAGTGGGTGGGTGTAATCGTGGGTTAACTTAGACCATCTTCCCACTCACCCATTCCCAGCCGCGGCCTTAGTCAGACTAATAAGTCTATGCGTCTTTCGAGCCATCAACAACTAAGGGTGCATTTGGTTTTGGCAGCACGGATGTCGGATCTGACTTTGGCACTAGGATTCCGAGTCAAGAGTCGGAGAACAACGCTAGCGTTGGATAATTCTTGACGTGGAGTGACACAGGATTGATCTATTCCACGAGATACCCTTCCACCACACCAGTCGCCAAGTGTCACTTCGGAAGGCGTTGAGTACCTCTCGACTGCGGCTCTAGTCTTCGACTTCGAAAGTCGGATCCGAATTCCTACTCGGTTGAATCCAAACTAGGCCTGATTACTGTGTGTTCGCATTACCCTGATGGGCTCACGTGATGGAATTCAAATGAAAAATGGAAATTCATTGGGCCAAAATATCAACGTCTGTAGTGTTCAGCCATTGCAATGGCTTCCCACTAAGGAAGCATCAGACCCTGCCCATCATGTGATGGGCCGGGTCTCATAACTCTCCGCGTGGCCCTTTGCCTCTGTTCTCTTTCTCATCTGGTGTCGGTTGCGATAATGCGACATGCTAAATCTCCCTCTCAATGAACCATGGTCAATCAAGCCTCGAGTTTGATGGGGTGGCCGAGGAGCTAATGCAAATTGCTGATGGACTTGTCTGGAGCATGATATCGAGCGGGAACTAATTGTTGTAGATGCATATACGACCGAAGAAATCTTCTTCATCCATGTATTGAGATGTGTCGTCTTTCGGCCCTTTAGATAGACGGGAACCCCATGGACGAGCCCATCAAGGAAGTGAAGACACATGGTTAGTCCGCGAAGTCCGACTAGTTACTTGTTTGAATTAGCATCTGTAAATACTGAACCTAACCACCTGTTCCCCCATGCAACACGTGTCAAAACATGCACGCTGACAACAAACAAGCCTCGACACGGCCCGGTACGGCGGCCGAGCAGCTACGACCGCCGCAAATCATGTTTGAAAATTTCAGATTCAAACACTCAAAGTTACGGATATTAGAAAACCAAAGATAATGCAATGCAGACTGTCCCTCTTTCCTGCCAAAATTTTTTCTGAGACTTCAATTTTGTTGATTAGTTTAGCACAATTCATCAATTCGTCGAGCAGCGAGGCCGATATACTAATTAGTCTGTTCAGAAAAGATAGGAAATAATTGCGAAAATTACAAGTCCATTATAGTGTTGACGGAAGCATTGCGAGGCCGAAGGTCATTCTTGCATAGCTCGCAAGCATAACTGGCCTTGATTTCCCGCTAAAAAAAGTTAACACAAAACTAATTAGTCAATGTTGGAACCCCGACTGATTAACACAATGTTGGAACCCCGAATGATTAACATCGACTGATGCTAATCAGTCGATGTTATTGATTACGCAAGGATATGAACGTTGGACCTCAACTGCTCAAGTCTAGTGCGTGTGACAGTTTTCCATGTTGCATCTTGAAAGCATAGCACTGTGCATGCCAACCCTACAATCTCTTGATGAGGGCGGTAACCCAAGTATCACCAATGTAGCACAAGGGTCAATGCGCAAGGGTATGCAAGCAGAACCAAAGCGCACAAACCCATAACAATCTAGTCATATTTTGAATCACTTCAAAGATTTCTTCCATTGGTTTGACATAATTGGTCCAGAACCCAAAGCGCACACACCCATATCTGTTTACTCCACATGAACTAAGAGGGAAAAAATCAGTGACATTACAAACCTTCACAAAGAAGACGATTGGTACGCGACGTAGACCTTCAACAACAAAAGCTCGTCCATTTTTCTCCCCCTCAATTGATATAGACTAAAAATTAGTGCATTTTGAATCTGCCCCCTGGTCTAGTCAGACCGTCTTTGTACCATTATTGAGTGTGGTAAGGCATATTGGACACGAACCCACTCCGGTTTGATTTCATAAAAACAAGGTTGTCTTGGATGTGCACTACTCGTCCTAAATGAATGCACACAAAGTGAACTCAGCCAAATCAGTCACTGGTGATAAAAACAGTCACTACAAGATGTCATGTGATGGGTGACTCCAGATTCAATGACCTAAAGCCAGGCACAGTACGTTGTCAAGGAAAGACCCAAAAACAGAATAAGATGATACGCCACAAAGAGCCCCATCTAACTGACATCATAGATAACAAGACTTAGCAAAATCTCTCACACCTCCTTGATTAAGAAGATGGAGGAGGTGTTGAAGGGACTTCTCCAGCAAGCGTACATCCACAATTGAGGGCAGCCGGCCACAAGAAGCGGATGGCCTCCGTGTGCACTGAGGTGAGTACAACGGGTACCAACAAGGTGGAACGTACGACAATGAAGGTTGCACGGTGTACGGCGGCTGCCACGCCTACGAAGGCTTGGATCAGGTCCATTAATTTATGTTTAGAATTCCATGGTAGATGAAATATGCTACAGGGAACGGCTTGAGAATGAGGGTCCTTTGACAACAAGTGAGTCAAACTACCTAGTAATGCAAGCCTAAGTGGGTGTGGATGTTGGCGCCGAGGCGCCCATCATCCCCATCGATGCGGCACTTGCAGGGTAAGTGCTCGAGAGAGCCGTAATTCCTGTAGAAGCCTTGAATTATGTCAGATGATGAGGAGAAAGTGTAGGCACTCTTCCCCTTTGCCTCACCCTAGCCCTCTCCCTCCTTTCCCTTAATGTCCAGTACAGTCCCCATAACAGGTGATGGATGTACAAGGTTGATCATGGGTAATGGAGTTGGAGGTGCGGATGTGCTCTTTGCCTTTGATAAAACATGAATACAGTAGTCCGAACAGCACTTTCTCCACTCTTGCCTTGTCTTTTGTCATTTATAGTGTTGAGCTCCTCACTGGTTACTTTCCTATTGACCGTGATCTTGAGCTTACTACTGCCGATAAGTTATATCGGTACCACTCTTCTCGTCTTGGTTACTTTCCAAAGACAATGTGTCCTTTCTCCATGATTCAGATAGCCATTAGTTAGCACCATAGTGTTGATCCCCTCTTCATTCATGCTCCATACTAGCATGGTCGAAGATGATGCCTGCATTGTCAAGGTCAAAGCTGTGCTCGAGTGTGCAGGCACAAAAGCAGCATCATAAGAGGCACGCTCGGTTGAGGCGACATTATGCGTTGACTTCACAATTGAAATTTATCCATGTCACTCACAAGTCTTCTTAAGGATCAGCAACAAGCTATAGCTCATGCTAACTTTGGTCTCGATGCCTTGAGTGTTTTTGCCGTTCCCTATGTGGCAACACCACCTCCATCTCGACAACATGACTTTGAAACTCTCCTGTCCCCGTTTTTCAATGGCCTTCATGTATCAGCATGGGAGGTCAATTTCAGCATCCAGGCCTACGGCGGGTGTCTTAATGAGTACGACTTAATGTCTGAAACCTCTTCGATATTCATTGCCCTGCCATTGGAATCCACATATACCATGTGGACACTCGTTACTGTCACACAGACGTGCATCACCAAGGAGGTTTGGAAACAAAATGCCAACCCCACTTGTGAACTCCTACGTGATCCCTTTGGGGCTTGGTTTGTCATCCCCGAAGTGACTAGTCATGCTACTTATTTTCTGCTGGCTGTTTGATTTAATACAAAAATTATCTTTGGCAACGAGATGGCTGATGCCTAATTGAGTCATAGCCTTCACATCCCTTGTAGGCTTTGCAACGCTGCCTACTGATAGTTTTGTGCCATTCACGCCATTGTCAATGGTCTCATTCCTGAATTAGGAAACATCCTTTGTGATGTCCACCCCGTTGGTTGCTTCAGCGTTCGGCGACTTTGGCACCTGGTAGCCACAGATAATAATTTCTTTGGATGTTAGCAGCTTCAGTATTCCACAACTATTGATGCTTACTACTTTTTCCAACAACGGCTAAAGAAACCGGCTTTTTCTACTGACTTCCATGTTGTTAAAAAGCAATTGAGGCAGCAAAAATTTTCACAAGATGCGCAAGAAGTATAGAGTGCAAAGAATGCCAAGGATGAATAGAGATGCGTGGAACGCTCATACGATGAGTACATGCGCATCTTCACAGAGGGAGATTCATAGGAAAGGAGGAGGGCCAGGCTACCATCTAAGGCTTGCATACCATGTCAGTGTGCATCCAAGGATGGACCACACAACATGAGAGGTTGGGGGGGGGGGGTGGGGGAGCCTGGTAGGAACACAAAATTGTGCGAAAGAAGTGAGTAGAGACTTGCACACATGGGGGAGGATAAGTGTGATCCTGGACTCATGGACTGGTAAGCGTGCAACTAACTCCTTGACTCTTCCCGCACACACATCTTTCTAGATGATTGACACACATGGAGTTCTCAGCCATCATGGCAGTGGTCACAGAGAGGACAACGTGGGTGAGATTTTCATCAAGATTGCAAGGGATTTTCATATAATAACAGTTATTCCAACCTGGAACATCACTAGAGCTTATGAGCTACAACTTCCAAAACCATGTGTGCAAATATTACAATAGCTTACAATAAACGTAAGAGTGACATGCACCCATATATGCTTGTAGCAGATTTGGATATCTATTTTTTTCATGTGCGTATATGCATTTGTCCATGTGGGTGACCAGGTTGCTCACCCCTCTAGGACCACTCACCTGGGTTATCCCACTGTGTGATAAAACCGCTGCTTGGAAAATTCTAGGCTTTCCTTTCACTATTCCCTACTAGTAGCATAGTAGGAGAGCCCGCTCATCAAGAAACATGATTTTTATTTCTTCCAACACTCCTGGTCCTTCTTGTGACCACCTGCCTCACCGCCACAGCCATTGTGTTATTGCATTGGCTTAAGATTAGCAGTAGCCATTTTTGGCACTGAGTCAACGGCTGACCCTCGCCAAAAATAGGCACCTGTGGCCTGAGGCTACAGGTGTCATCATGACCTCAAGTTGTTACTGCTCAAAAGGGAGTCATGCATGTCTTAGCCACCAACACTGCACCATTATCACTGCTCGTCAACAATGACGGGACCCAGCTGTAACAACCGGCATCGGCATCAAGGCACATGCCATCTACACTACAGCAATTACTATTGACAACCGGCATGACATCTTACGGCAATGTCATGTTGCACAACCACACCTGCTGCCAGGTCTACATCTCTGACGGCAACATTTGTCAGCTTGCAACAGTGGTAGGTATCACCTTCCGCTAAGCTTCCAGTAACTATTGTACTGCTGAGAAATCAATGAAGGAAGGGACAGGAAGCCACAAGCAATATCTTTCCAACCATGGCCACCCCGCTCAACCATTGCTACCGGAAGTGGATGGTGATACCCTACTACCGGTTACACTCAGATAAAAATCAATTACCCTTGGGCTTGACCCTTTTGCATAATTAGGCTCCCCCCTAGTAGAAACTGTGCAGAAATTCCTCCAGAATGAGTTAGGAAGATAAGCGGGTCCAATTCATTCGCACAAAAAGCGTTCCAAGAGGGAGAGGCCAGCGCAACATACTCTGATCGCTTGACTTTGGTTGTTTAACCTTACGCACAGGTAGTGAACATGCATGTTTGACCCAGAATCCAGAACATTTCTGAACTTCAAAGACGCATAATTCTGTGAGGTGTTGTAGCCATTGTGCAAAAATTTGGCCCTGGTTGTTTCAAATAAACCAAAAAAAAAAATCCTTTGTAAATGACTATCTGAATTTTGGCGGCAGTATGGTAAGTCGGGTGCACAACTGTTGTACATTGTCGGTGACGGTGCTATCGGTAGGAGTGCCATGTCATCGGTAGCCGGCTGGTCCTGGCATTGGTAGAACTCCAAGCAGCAGCAGTAGCAACAGTTGTAACTTTGGCTGTAGCCACAACATCAGCACCAGTAGCAAAGTCAGTGGCAGCGGCAGCAACATAAGCAATAGCAGGAGCAGCATGAGCAGCATTAGTAGTGTCAACGGCTATAGCAGCGGCAAAATAAGGAACATTTTATTACATTACAACGGATTCTATTATTTCTCACACGCAAGACTGGCTTCACCACTGCCTACTGAGCCAATCCCTACATCCTCTACAGCTTCCTGAGAATAGAACCTCCTTGACAACGAGCTCTCCTCCTAGGAGGCTTATCTAGAGTGTGAGAAATAAATGTGTTGCCACCAGAGTAGTCCTCAATATTCTCCCAGAGAGGAGTACGATCAGGGAGAGGCATACAAGCGCAAGGACTCTGTGCACTACTGAGGCTATCAATTGGCTTCGAATGACTCACAGACACAGTAGGGTACACCGCCAACAGGTCCGCCGTGTGATCACCAACCTCATCTAAATAATGTAAGCTCACCCATTGCCCTTATGACTCATCAAAAATGGCAAGGAGGAGCGGTCGGTGGAGTAGCTAGAGCACCTACTCACAACTCTATTCATGCATGCCCCTGGCCTGCACCTGCGGACCCCCTCCTCTAGCTGCTTCTTGTCCTCCATTGCGTGCATTGTCTTCATCCTCTGACTTCTTCACTCTTCTTGAGGCTACTCTAGACCCGAGTGCTGCAGTTGCCACTACCTTTGCAGCCATTGCACACGTGGCTCGCATACTGAGGAGCATTGCCGATGGCTGGGCCATTGAGGTATACATTGCAGCTACTCTCTCTCTCTCTCTCTCTCTCTCTCTCTCTCTCTC
>SZWC01008089.1:102854-120496 GCA_023375785.1 Penium margaritaceum
TGGCTTGAGATTTTGCAACTCTAGGCTCAGATGGTGTTTTGTTTGGATGTTTTTATGTAGAGTTACAGAGAAACAATGGTTCTGAGCCAATGCATCACCCAATTTGTGCTGCGGCAGGTATTTACGTCGTGTGATTGTCAGCTTTTATTTCTATTTGTGTTATAAATCTTGCTGTTCATTGCACCTTCATGTTTGCTAGTGCGTCAGGTGAGTGGACTGTGCAACCATGTCAGCATCAGTAAAGATAGAAATCTTCCTAGCACTTTGTCATGGTATTAGAGCAGAAAGACAATTCTTGCTCAGCTACGCTGCAGAGGTGCAGCACCAGTAATAGAAATGAGACCCACCACAACATCTGTATCTTGGGACCCGTTATGTTAGACGTCGGCAGCAGATACATCGCCCCGATGTCACCAATAGTAGCATCACTGCTGCAGTGGGCATTTACATAAACACTGGTGGCTTGATTTAACCCCACTGTCACAATAGCAATAGTAGTGGCAACGACTAGCTACAGCAACCAGAATGAGCGGCAGCGGCACCACTTGGTAGCAGTAGCACCGCGTTTGGTAACAAACAGGGGCCCAAAAAAAAGGAGCAGCTCGTAGGAGAAACTGGCAGGAGGCTACAAGCAGCGGCCATGAGCACCAATAGCAACATAGTGGCAGCAAGAGAGGCAACAACATGTCAACAGCATAACAACTGCTGTAACAATAGCAGTAACAGCAGCAGTAGCAGAAGCACTACGACAAGACCGTAGTAGCTCCGGTGGCTGCAGTAGCATAACAAAAGTGGGTGCAACAACTTGAATGACACGGTAGCAGCAGCCGCAGCTGCTGTCTTGCACAGAACAGCAATTGCAAAGCAGCTGCAAAGTAGCTACGCAACCGTGAGTAGGGGGTGAAGACCCCCTCCTCCCCTCCTCCATAATCACGCAAAGTCCGCATGAGTAAAGCAACAGCATCAGATCTTCTAGTGTAAATTACGCTAACATTTTTTACGGCAGTGTTTTAAATGCCAGTGTTTCTTCACTGACGCAACCATCAACAGTGCTGATGTCAGTAAGTTTTTTGCTTAAAACACCATTTTTTTCTAGCATTTCAATTCTTGGAGAAACTTTGAGGAATCTCGATTCCCACCACTTTGAGGTTCGGACTCACCACTCTGACCTGCGTGCATGGCGCCAGGTGGTGACAAGGGAAAGGCACTAAATGGTCCCCTCGGCTGTATTTCCCTGTCGGGCTCATTGAGCACACCCATACACATGATTGAGAAACTGTGAAAGGCACTGGATGAGATCAGGTGCGAGTAGAAAGAGCAGTTTGCCGCTCTCTGGGATATGCAAACCTTGTTGCACAGGCTACCGCAACTGCAGCAGACTAGACCTGGCGCAACCGAATCTACACCTCAGGGGCAGCCAACTACATCCAGTGGCTCCACCAAGCAGCAGGAGGTACTAGAGAAACTGAATTCATTAATGTAGGAGGTAGATGCATGGACATGAAAGATTCATACGCAGCTGGATCGAATGCACCTCAGCTTGCAACGCACACTCGCGGATGCATTAGTGGCACCAAAGCATCAAACCCCGATGAGATTAATGACTGGCCTCTCCTTTGACTGACAACCTTATCCATTTGCGCTTGCCCAAGTGCATGAGGTTGCCCTCCCCAAAGAGTGCTAACCAACGGATTTTGAGACTTTGTCACCACGTTACAACAGTGATGCTGGGTTCGACTGCTAGGAGGTCCTTTTCCATGTGTGGGCTGATCTAGACGAGGTGTGGCCCTACTACCTGAGCATGTAACAAACTGCTGATGCCCACTACACTCAGAAAGCCATGAGATCTATGCTTAGCCTTCTATACCCCGTTTCCCAAGAGATAGTCATAGACTTCTGTCCCTTCATAGGCACACCTGGGACGGGTGACATAGCCAACCCTCACCACGGGTGGGAATTGGTCTTGACCTTGTTCACCACTCAGTCTCACGTGATGAGGCTTGCCCGCCTCAGGGAGTTCCACTCCTTTCGCCAGGAGAATCAGAGTCGACAGCAGCATAGTGGCACCATGCTATGCGCAATGAAAACAGGGTGGGCACTAGCGGAGGGTCACAGCCGTAGGTGGTCGACATGATCATGCTCAGTGTGCACATGGAGTATACACTGACGTCTTCACCCTCTTCTATCTCCCGACCCTAGAGGAGCTCTCTGTGTCCCTTCAGCTACGTCCTTGGGTACAACATTGTTACATCTAGTGGAAATCAACCAAGGAGGATACTAAGGTGAATTAGGCGAGCCCCTTGGTAGTGGTGAAATTTTCATCCAAGACAATGCCTCTTGCCCTCAACTCCTCCTCCACTTCCTCTTCCACTCCTTCTTCCCCATCCGCATCAGTTCTGGGCATGGCCGCTGCCACATAGGGGAAGAAGGAAAGAAAGAAATGTAGCAAGGGACATCAACAGCGGCAATAGCAGCCGGCGAGCAATGGCAGTAGAGATTCTTTCCATTAGCACAATTGCGACAGAATCCATTACTACACTGAGTGCCTACAGCCCATGGAGTGGAACAGAATCACTCATGGTCTCCAGGATGCAAACGCCCAGCAAATGTCTCATTGCACCACTCAGGTGGGTGTGGCGGCTGTGACATAAGCCAAGCCCTCCACCGCTCCGGGAGGCGCCGAAGACGTGGACCCTCAGGACTGCACCATCACGGAGCTTTTTTGGCTGTGAGAGCTATGCACTTCGGGATATGTGAGTGTATTTCCACACCTGGGTGGTCTCCAAATAGCCCGTCTTATTGTGTTTGTTGCCTGTGACACTGCATGTGGGGGAGCAGACTTGGCTTGTCGTTGTTCCAAATCCTCTACTAAGAGTCTAGCAAAGTTTTAGAGCTCTGTAGCCTGTTTCTCTAGTGTCGAAAACAGGTCGTGAGGTGAGTGGCACTTGGATCATTGACTCCTGTGCCGCCCATCACATGACCTGTCAACCTAGTGACTTTGTCATGTTGGTCCCTTTCCATCAGTTTGGTCCGTTTGCACATAGGCTGGTCAGCTGTTGGGTGGTGTGATTTAATGGTCCGTCGGGCCCCTTGTACAATTTTCATGTCCACTTTGTCCATGATCTTGAGCTCATCCTGCTCTATGTTTGTGCTTGTACCAGGTTGGATCTCATTGTTGAGCACTCTACCATGGTGAATACTCTTGGCACACGTACCATTGTTCTTTAGTTGTTGTGCTTTAGTTGTTGATGGCTTGTGCGGGTCTCTCATTTTACTTCATCTACCTCTTCCCCTTCCCCACTGTTATGCATGTGTTTCCAAATAGTTCCCTCTTTCTAGAAAACCAGCGCTTGCTGCATCACCGCCTTTGCCATGAGAGATTAGACTCTGTCTCCAAGATCATTCAGTCTCGGCCAGCCCTCAGTCTTGGTATAGTTTCTATTGAGAATTTGTCAAAGTCTTACTGCCTCTTTTGCGCTCAGTGTAAGATGCATTGCTGCACTTACCCTAGGTCCACCTCATGGGCATTGCGTCTCCTAGTGTTGATCTACTCGGAACTTCTCGGTCTTCTCCGCCTTGAGTCGCTCTCTGATTGGCGATGATGTGTTACCAGTGAATGATTTCACCAAAATGCAGTGGATGTGCAGCCTCCTAACAGGAGCAATGCCACCCTCGGATTCCGGCTGTGGAAAGTGATGGTTGAAGACCAATCTCGTCACACCCTTCACACATTCCAGTCGGATTGTGATAGTAAATTCTTACTCAAGATGGACGCCTTTTCTGCGCACAGTGTCTTTCACTAGCTCTTTTTCCCTCTTAGGAAATAGAACAATAGGGCCTCTAAGTGCTAGAACTGCACCATGTAGGATGCAATTGGTGCAATGAGGTGTGAGTGTGGTCTTCTAGAGTCTTTCGCCTTCAAGTCTTTTTCCCTCATGACGTGGGTTTGGAACTGCATGCCGCACGGTCCCCATCTGGGCCATGTTGTGCCGTACGAGCTGTGGTTTGGACATCATGTCCACCTTTTTCTAACTCGATTCTTGACATCCCTAGCATACGCCTCATACAACGAGGACTAGTATGGATCTCAGGTCTCACCTTGAGGTTGCAGGTGTGCCTTCTTGGAATTTCCCCAAGGTCAAAGGGTCTAGCGTGTGGCTGGCGCCACATGGATCGATTAGGCATCCCTGGTGTGTGGGCGGTTGGACGGGATGGCTTGAGGGTCGGAGATCCTCAAGCACTGCAGTTTTGGCCTAGTCGACCAAGGATTCCATCCAATCTGCTACATTGGTATTAAAGCGCCGGGATTACGGTCCAACTTGTGGATGCCGAGGGCGGCTCACTCCTAGGCAGGGAGAATGTAGACTACGGCCGGTGCCACATGGATGAAGCGGGGATCCCTGGCCTGTGGGCGGTTGGACGGGATAGCTTAAGGATTAGAGACTCTAAAGCACCACAATTTTAACCTAGTCATCCAAGGGTTCTGTCCAATCTGCTACAAAGGGCTTGCGCTTTTGAGACCCCGCTCTTCTCCGCATCGTTAAGTCTCAAGACACTCTCTTCTTTTAGGTTCTCACCTATCATGACCTATACAATGTTCTATCGCTGGCTGCCGATCACGTTCCCACCTGTGTGGATTCCCAGTATATGGGGGAGTCTAGACCCATGGATGGATCCTCCTCACCTGTGTTCTGGTCTATGGCTCATGAAAATGCGACCATCTTCGGTGTGAGTCCAGTGGCCTCGTCGGTTCCCTCTGGCACACATACTCATGTCTAGGTGTGGATCCCACCTGGCACACCAGTTCCCATGCCTGTATTCGTTGCCTTTGGCACACCTGATCTTGCACCAGTGGCCTCATCCCTGGTTATACCTGGTCCTGCTCTTGCACATGCTTCCTTGAGAGATGAAACAAAACATGTCCATGACCCTCCTACACCCTCTCCCCTTCCTGTAGGAATATCAAGAGCCTGTAATCCCTACGGCTGTTGCTCAACTGCGTATCCCAAAGCTAGAGGTGAGTACCTCAGCTTCGGGCTACGCCTATGAGCCCTGTGGTCGTCGTCCACCACTAGCCTCGAGGACTCAAAAAATGGCTCACTCAGTACCCAAACCCCCCATTCATAGTTTTCACAGGAGAGAGTCAGGTACAAAAGCCCTTGTCCTGAGTGTCCAAGCAGACTACACCCAGGTACCATATATGCCGAATGGTGTATTCACACATTGGATTTCTATTACTCCTGTAGTGCGCTCACACAGAGCAAGCGCACTGAAATCTAAGTGTACCGTTCTAGTGTTTGTATGCACTAAGTAAAAAAATTGTGCATGTCTACATGGAGGAGGGGTGGACATTTCCGTCACACACTAGCTCCATGAAGTGCACCCCACTCTTGGAGTGTAGGTCTAGTATTCAACATATCAGAAATCACGCAGTAAGTGCGTGATTAATACAAATTCATATGGAAAATGAACACACTTTCCTCATACACTAGCCCCACGCACTGAACCCGCCACATAGGTGTGGGGGTCAAAATATCCATGTAAGACAAAATCAAGCACAAAGTGTGTGAGGAGTGTATTTTTTTCATGGAGAACAACCACATTGTCCTCACACACTAGCCCCACACACTGGACTCCCCATAGGAGTGGAGATTCGTTGTTCCATTTGAGATAAAATCACGTACCGAGTGCCTCATCAGTGCATAGCTATGTGGAGGATAAGTGCAAGGATAAGCGCACGCATACGCTACCTCCACGTATGAGACCCCTCCCCATATGAGTGAGGATCCAATGTTCCATACAAGATGAGATTACACATTGAATGTGTGATCAGTATGTTTTTACGCAGGGAATGAGTGCACTACCTTCATGTACTAGTCCCATGCACTCGACCTCCCCCCCATGATGGGGCTGGGAATCAAAGGTTCGATGTAAGAAAAAATCACATACTAAGTACATGATAAGCACATTTTTGTATTGAGAGCGAGTGTATTGTTCTCACACACTACACCCATGCACTCGAATCCCCCATAGGGATCTAGATCCACTTGTACTTATTAGAGAAAATACTATAGTGAGTGAGTGATCTGCGTAGTTCCATATGAGAACTGAGCGCACTCCCATCATGCTCTAGCCCAATACACTGGACCCCCCATATGAGTGGGAGTCAGAGCTCCCATGGAAGACAATATCATTTACTGTGAACGTGATCAGTGGATTTTTGTATGGGCAACAAGCGCACTACCCTTGTACTCTATGCCAACGCACTGTACCCCCTCCCATATGGGTGGGGGTCCACCATTCCATATAGGAGAAAATCATGTACGGAGAGGGGTAAAATGCTTCATACAGGACAGAATCACATGCCACAGGAACACATTGACAAGTCAGTGTATAATGAGCCCTCCATTAACCATACCTCTGAGGTTCACCCAGCATACCCTGGAATTCACAAGTTGTTCTACTGTGAGTCCTTGGATGCTTATGATGCCACATCAGACCTTTTTTTGGTAATGCTGAGTCTTGAGGCATGTGTGTTGGCCACCTACAGCTCTCCCTTGATGGTGCATGCTACAAGCACATTGAAGGAGACAATCTGAGCTAAGGATGAAGAGCTATGGCGTGCTACTGGTGAGAATGAGCTGAGAGCCATCCGCTAGCAGTATTGATGATGTCAAACTATGATCATGTCAACCTCTCGCCTAAGCGGAAGGCTGTACTGGCCTAGATGGTCTTTCACAAGAAGGTGAAGCTTGGTTGCGGACTGGATAACTACTAGGCTCATTTTACAGTCTAGGGTTTCTTACAGGTTGAGGATGTAGATTCAACTGAAACCTTCGCACCTGCTGGTCGTATGACCATCGCTCACACTGTGTTTGGGGCTGTTTCTCACCACACTTGGGAGCTCCACCAGATGAGGAGATGTACATAGCCTAGCCACCTTGCTTTGAGGTCGGTGACAGGGTGTGGGACTTGCGCAAGAAATTAAATGGCATGAAGCAGTCACTTCAACATGAGGATCATGAGATCACCGACATGATGACACATCACAGTTATGTGTACAGTGACACCGACCCCTCCCTCTTTTTTCGACAGACAAGTGAGAGATTCACAGTTATCTTGGTCTATGTGGACCACTTCCTTTGATGGAGGCCGATGCACTTCTCCACGTTGTCTATAGTATGAAGGACCTTGGTTATACAAATGTTTTTTTTTTCAATGTGAAGACAGTACGTGACCGTCATTAGTAGACACTCTTGTAGTAGTAGGCAAATTACGCACGCATTGTGGAGGAGCATTTTGTTGAATTCCTTGGTGTAATTCCTACACCCTCCACCCCCATCACATTTGACAGGCAGGTTTCCCTGCAGGTTGATGATGTAGCATAGCTTGGAGAGATAGTGGATGTGACCTTGTACCTGCACCTCATTGGCTCTCTACCATACGTGGTCACGACCACTTGACTCGACATCACATTCAAGGACAACCTCCTCACACAACTCTCATAATGTACTCGGGCTAGAGCCCTTCACATGGTTGTGCAAGTTGTACGGTATGTGGCTTCCACACCATACCTTAGACTCCAATTATCATGGCAGTGTTGAGTTGTAGTCGACGGCTACACAGACAGTGACCGGGTATGGAGCCTTGAAAGGCACTGTTGGATAGGGTACGTGTTCCTGTTGGGTGCTAGAATTGTGTCATGGTACAGCAAGAAGTGAGGCTATATTACACATATCTCATTAGAGAGGGAGTACGTTGAGGTGGCGATTGAGGATGTTGAGGCGTTATGACCACAACATTTGTTTCGTGAGTTACCTGAATTTATGCATTGTGTTGTTGAGTGAGTCACGGTGACCTCTAGACTTGTCGTCCCGTCGTGCCAGTATGCCAGGACACTCGATGGCTACTTTGACAGTGTCAACACCAGCCGGCGCGCCGTCACGTGCTGTCTAGAGTTTTCTTGCTGACGACCTCCCGGGGTCCAATTTTTTAGTGGCGCTATCCTTGCACATTTATGATCCAGTTGCATGGAGTTTCTGTTTTTGCACCTGGCACTTCTTTCGGTTTGATATTCGGAAGACTGAGGATCCCACACCTGTCGGGTTCCCTCTTGCTGTTGTTTCGGAGCTTGCAAACGAGTTAGTCTATTTCTAACTGGTTTCTTGAAATTGAGTGCTTAGCTGCACACATGTGGGTGAGACTAGACTTATACACTTAGCTGTTGTTTCCCAACTTAACTTCTATGCTTCTCAAGTGTATCTTCATTGTCTCTCCACCCTTTGAAACACCTTTCGTTCTATTGTGTTCAGTGCAACGTACCCTCTTACACTGAATGTTGCTTTGGGTTTCTACATTTCCTCTTGGTAACAGAACATCAGATAGACATGAACTTTCCTCCCACCACACAGCACACACCAGTGGCATCGGAGGCATGTGGGCTAGGCTGGGCTAGACTGGGTGGGGTGTACGAATCCTGGCGACATGGAGGCCCTGAGCTGAGGGCTCGTCACATAGTCCTCCAGCAGAGTTGGAGGCAATATGCTGCCATTTTTTTTGACAATTTCCTTCATCGCGGCAACCTCCTCGGCGGCCACCTGAAGCACGAGTGACGGTGTATTAGGCTGCCACAACAGCAGCATGAGCAATCAAGCCAGCCATAGTGGCTGTAGCAACAGTAGCGGCTGCTTTGGTATCTGCACATGGCAGAAGTAGCAGCATCCACAACGCCGGCATCTTAAGCCGCCACAGCAGCAGCAGCCACAACCTCGGAAAAAAAAAAAAAAAAACAACACCACCAATAACGACAGCTATAGAGGAGCTGTTTTAGCACCACCAGCATTAGTGGCATCAGCAACCACAGCAGCCATTGGCACCAGCAAAGCCTGTGCCAATGATGGACCCTCTTGTATCAGGTCTGCGTTTCGACCAGTAGCAGAAGCAACAGTGGCTATAGCAGCACCAATAGTAGTTGTAATAGTGGTGAAGCTGTTGCGTGTGCAGTTACAGCCATTGTAGCAGCAACAGCAAAAGAAGGCGCAAAATCAGATCTTTTATGAGAGTAGCCACATCAGCAACAACGAAATAGCAGCGTATGCATTAGTGTTCGTAGCAACCAGTCCGCAAGAGCAGTAGCAGTTACGATAGCCTGACAGGCGCAGCTAACAGTAGCGCAGCAGGCAAGAAACTGCCTCGCAGATTCACGCGCCTCCTGCTCCGTCAGTTGATGGGCTCACCGTCCGACCAGCCCGTCGATCGGCGAGCTTGTTGATCGACAAACTGGTTTGAGTGGATTCAAGCTTGGTCCCCTTCAAGAAAAAAAAATAGTTGACCAATCCGTCCTTGGCGCACCAACACCTGTCATAGGTGAATTCAGATGTGCGTCAAATTCTTCGGCCTCCTGTTATTCTACTAGTCCATTTACATTCTTTCTTCTTTTTTTTCCTTTTACTTTCATTCTTCCTTCGTCTTTTTGCTACTTGGTCGAGACCCGGGTATCCGGGTTTTGTGCCGGTGTCACAGGGAGACCAGTTTTGGAGACCGATTTTAGGTCTTGTCTTTGATTCTTTCTTTCTTACGGTCGAGGCCCTTGCACATGGGAGTCTGACCCCGTGCACTGGAAGACCAACATCATCATGACGTCGGTTGTTCCAACGCCCACGCTAACGTCTCCAAGAGTGGCTGTACCCTTCCCGGGGTGGCGTTGGCTTCCGCCACCATACTATCCTATAGTCTACGGGCCACCTTCTCACTCCTACACGCCTCCATCATGGCTCCAGCCCGTAGCTCCATCCATCTTTACGCCCCCAGCTCAGTCCTTTCTTGAGCTGTCCCATGGTTCTGGACACATCTTCTCCGACCTCCACATTTCCTTCTCATCCTCGGCCTCAGGATTTTTCCTCCGGTGTGAGATTGACTAACGGGTCTGGGGGTCAACGTTGTTTGTCGAATGGAGCCCTTTGGGGAGCATCGGATGGTGGGGCTGTTTCGTCTATGGAGTGGGTTGAGCATTGCCAGTCGTTCATCCTTCCCCATCTCCTTGCAATGACTTCTGTTCATAGTACTCTCTTGCCCTAGCTCACAGTGTCACGCAGTGTCATGTGACCGCTCGGTCTCGTGTGTCGAGTGGCTTTTGGGTCATTGATTCTGGAGCTACTCATCACATGACATCTTCTCGTGTCGCATTTGTCATGTTGGGACCTGTCGGTGGCGTACGTTTTGTCCGCACTGGCTCTGGCTAGATTTTCCGGTTCAGAGCGTTGGTATTGTGCGTTTTGCTGGTCCGTCGGGTGACGTCTTCTTACCTGATGTCATCTTTGTCCCTTGGATGTACGCCAACTTGCTGTCGGTCACTACCTTGAATGATCAGGGCATGGACTTTGGCTTATCTCGTGGCGTTGGTATTGTGTTGCTACAGTCGTCTCGTCATCCTGTTCTTTGTGTTTTGCGTTATGACAAACTGTATCATGTGCCCTTGTTTGCACTGTCGTCTGTGGCCACTGCTATAGTACATGTGCATGTTGCTCCCTCTTTTTTCCTTGCACATACACGTTTGCTTCATTACCGCCTATGTCATGTGCATATAGTCATCGTCCATAGCCTCTTGCCTCAACAGCCTGCTGTTGGCCTTGACCCTGGCACATTTCCTTTGCCATGCACTGCTAACTGTCTTGATTGCACACAAGGCATTTTACATTGCCTGTCCTTTCCTTCTTCTGACTCCCCCACGCTGCACCCCCTTGCCCACTTTCATACAGACGCCATGGGCCCGCTCAATGATGAAATTCTGGGGGGTGTTGGTCGGTACATCTTGTGTCTTAAGCATGATTTCTCTTGCTTTCGCTGGATATTTGCACTTTGCCATAAAAACAGCGTTAGGCCCACGATCGAGTCTTGGCTTGTCCAGGCTGAGCGTGCTTCCCAGCATAAGCTAATAGCATTCGGCTTCAATCGTGGTGGGGAGTTCATGGATACAATGGCCCTCTTCCTCTTGTCTGAAGAAGTGCATTTGGAGCTCTCTGCTCCATATACACCACAATAGATTGCATTCATGGAATATTAGAACTGCACTCTTTCTAACCTTTTTCACACCCTTCTTGTCGAGCCTGGCCTTCCTTCAAGGCCATGTCCTACATGACGTGGGTTTGGAATCATCTCCCCCACGGTCCATTGCCTTGTCACGTCATGCCGTTCGAGAGATGGTATGGTCGTCGTACTGACCTTTGCCTCTCTCATGTCTTGGACAACATTGCTAGCGTTTGACTCCCTCAGGACCAATGCGATGGCAATCTATCTCCTCGAGGTCACCTCTGCCCTTTCCTTGGTGTTTCCTCTCAGTCCAAGGCCTGGCGCTTTTGGGACCCCAAGCGTGGTCAGGTTCTCGATTCTCACGATGCTCTCTTCTTGGAGAGTACCTTCTCACACGACATTTCTCGTTCTGTTCCACTGCTTGTGCCCTTCTCTCGTCAAAGGGGAGGTGGTGTATGTGGAGTGCCCTTCGGTAGTGGTTGCGCTTTGTATCCTGCTGTATCGTTGCCTGCATCGTTACTGACATCACCTCCTGTCGTTTCTGCATTGTCGCCAGCTTCATCTCCTCTCGCGCCTGTGTCATCGATGGCGTCACCTCATGTCGCGTCTACGTCATCGCCAACGTCATCTCCTGATGCGGGTGTGTCCTCACCAACATCACTCGTGTCTGTGTCCTTACCTTTGTTCTCTCTTATTGAGCCTGTGTCAATGCCTATGTCATCTCTTGTCGTGTCTGCGTCGCCGCCTACGTTAGCTCTTGTCACGTTGGCGTCGTCCACATCATCCCATACCGCATATGCGTCATCTCCTATTTTATCACCGCCTGCATCGCGGGTTGTAGTTCCATCGACAGTGGACCAAGTCGCACCCTCCCATCCCCCTTATCCTCACCATGTGTTCTCACACCAGGTGGTCTTTGGAGACCTTTGCAGTTAGCACCTCACTATGCCCCGCCTACTAGTCATACAACCACGGCTGGCTTCTCTGGGCCGGTGCAGTCAGTCAGTCCAGTTCACGGTGGTATTGATAATCTTACACAGCCTACTCATGTGAGCGGTCTGGACGCTCTTGGCTTGGCGGCGACTATGTTACAACTTAAGACCGCGCTTAGATACTCTCTAATTGCTGATGAGTTCTATCATGCCATTGTAGCAGCTCGGTCTATCCAGCCTCTGCCACATCCCTCAGTAACCACCGCACTCGTTACGAGTGGTAACACGACACGTGTGCCTTAACCAAACAGAGTGCAAGAAACACGCTCATCTGTAGATGCAACTCTTTGGGAGCAAGCTATGTGGGAGGATTTTGTTGCAATTGAAGAGCATGGGGTTGATGAGAAAGTGAAGCTCCCGCCTGGTCGTACGGTAATCTCAGCCCGTTGGGTGTTTCGAAGGCAAGAGAGGCACGATGGCTCAGTGGAACGGTACAGGGCCGTCTCACATCCAAGGAATTCTTCCATGTGCCTGGTATGGAACTGAATGCCACATTAATCCCTGTGGGCAAGTACACTATGGCAAAGACCTTGTTGATTCAGGTGGCACAACATGATTGGGAGCTCCATCAGATGGACGTCAACAATGTGTTCTTGTACAATAATCTCGAGGAAGAGATCCATCTCATCCAGCCTCCATAGTTTGAGGACGGTACAGACATAGTCTAGCGCCCCCAAAAGGCCTTTTATGGCTTGAAGCAATCCCCACATTGTTGGAACCTCGAGATCTTCGCTACCTTGGAACAAGGTGGGTATCACCCTAGCATAGTGGACCACCGTTGTTCGTGAGTTCCTCCTCTGCACCCTTCGTCACTGTCCTCTTCTATGTGGACAACCTCTTCATTCCATCCCCTGACCCTCAGGCTGTCCACGCTGTGAAGGATCTCCTCTAGTTTGTGTACAAAATGAAGGATCTTGGTCCAGCTCATGTCATCTTGGGAATGGAGATTGAGGATGATCGCCAGCATCACACAAAGCATGTGCATAATGCTCGTTATGTCAGAACACTCGTAGAGCAATTTGCTGACCTGCTTACCAACGTCCCTTCTGCATCTACGCCTATGATGCCTCGTAGGCAGAGGCATCTCACATCTGTAGACCCACATCGACTGGGGGAGCCTGTCGATGTCATCACGTACCTTTGCATCATTAGCTCCCAGATGTTCCTCTGGACTAAGATGTGCGTAGATGCTGCCTTTTCCGTGAAATTCTTGTTACAGTTCGTATAGCATTCGTGTCACCTCCATTTGGAGGCTGCTCTGAGCGAGGTGCGGTATGTTGTGTCTATCCCTCCTCTGGGCCTATGCTTTCTCACGCAACCGTATGTTATTGTTGACGGGTACACTGAAGCGATTGGACCCATGGTCGCGATGCACATAGCCAGTCCGGCTGCATCTTCCTTATCAGAGGTACAACTGTCTCATGGAAGAGTGCCAAGCAGGGTTGGGTCGTGTGAAGATCTACTGAGGCTATGTATGTCGCATTGAGGGTTGGGATTTATGAGAACATCTGGTTGTGCCGCCTCATGCAATAGCCACGCTAGCCCATCCGATTCATCACCATCCATTGGGACATTGAGAGTACTGGTTGCATAGCAGAGCATGATGGCATGTATCACATGCGCACAAAGCACATGAACATTGAGCATCACTTTTTATGCGAGCATATATCACGTGGCAATATCTTTGTCGTGGGTGTCGACACGGAGCAGCAGCGTGCAGACTTCCTCACCAAAGCTCTGTGCAGTGGCAAGTTCAAGTTTGCGGTTCACAATGTCGGGCTTCTTGCATATGCTCCTGATGCTACCTGATTTGTACCCGTTGTTGCTCTTTCCTCTCTTCGTGAGTAATTCTTCTTTGGCCCTGTCTGGTGCCCCTTGCATTGCGCTGTCGTTACCATTGCTTTGCGACCCTTGCTCGCCAGTGGTGACAGGTGTCTGCGGGTCATCGGGGAGTGTTGGTGTGTGAGTCATGGTGACCTCTGGAATTGTTGTCATGGCTTCCTGGTATGCCGGGACACTCGACGGCTACTGTTGTAGCAATAGCACCGGTCGGCACCCCGTTGACCACCCGAGGTCCATTTTCTCAGTGGCACTATCTTTGTGCGTTCATGATCCAGTTACATGGCGTTTCTGTTTTTGCACATGGCGCTTCTTTCGGTTTGTTATTTGGACAATCGAGGAGCTAATACACCGGACGGGTTCCCTCTTGTTGTTGTTTTGGAGCTTGTTCCCGGGTTAGCCTAGTTTCTCACCGGTTGGTTGGACTTGTGCACTTATCTGCACGCACGTGGGTGAGACTATACTTATACACTCGTCTGTTGTTTCCTAGCTTAACTTCTATGTTTCTCAAATGTATTTGCACTGTGTCACCACCTTTTGAAGCACCGTTCGTTCCGTTGTGTTTTGTGCAACATACGCTCTTGCATTGAACGTTGCCTTTGGGGTTTCTCCATTCCCTCACATTGTTCTGCGTTGTGACAACCAAAGTGCTCTTGCCATCGCAGAGATCTTTAGTGTTTTTCATGCATGCACAAAGCACATTGTTGTCGAGCTACACTTCATGCGTGATATCATGGAGCGACGACTGACCTTTGTCATCTAGGTTAGCACGAACATGCATCAGGGTGACTTCCTGACCAAGATACTCACGCAAGAGAATATCATGGTGTCCATCTTTTTTATCGAGCTTTGCTCCGGGCTTGAGGGTGGCTGAGAGTGGGATGTGTGCGTATTGAATGTTGAGTATCTTGTTGCGCACTTGAATAAGTTCTACAAGTGTATGGACATATGTATCATCAGTTCATGGGGGAGTATTGTGATGTGAGCCGTTCCCGTCTGTTTCTACAGCTTATTGTCACCACTCAGCCGTATCCATGCTCATGCAAATCCCTGATGCAAGTCCAATTTACGTCGGAGCAATGTCGAGTGGTGGCTCCACCCACCAACAAAATGGTACAATGGTTGCTTGATGGCGCACTTTGTAGTTATTGTGGAAAGTGCCCAAGCAAGTCGGTGGACCGGCTTTTGGGCATAGTTTGCATGTTTTGCATTGTGCATCCACCGCTAGGTGTCGGACCTATGAGTGTGAGTAGTCATAGTGTCGACCTTCAGATTTCGCATCTTTATGTGTAGACGGTGTTGCGTTTGGATGCTAATGCGTAAAGTTACAACCAAAACAATGGTTTTGGGTAAGTTTAAGGACTGTTGCGTACGCCACTTGCTGTGTATCGCGACACGTGTTTTCGATCTGCATGTGCCTCTTGTCATCTCTTCGCATTATGAGCTATTGAAGAATATGAGACTTTGCATCTCCCTAGCCCAACCCTTGTTGTGCCTTGTACATGCATGCTTGCTAAGGCACTGTTGCCACGTCCTAAATGAGGTTGCCAAGAAGCTTCCTAGTACGCTTGCCACTGACTAGGCGTCAGCGCTTAGTCTGCTTGCGACGTCAGCACAGGTCGGACGCGAAACGACAAGGGTTTCGCCAGGCGACACAAACAATGTCAAATGTGCTTCCATAAATAAAACACATGCAGAGAGAAATGACAACTGACAAGAACACAACATAAATACCTGCTGCGGCTCACAGCAAGTGACGCAGGCGTAGTGTCAGTTTGTCCTAAAAGTGGCCCAAAACCACTGTTTTAGCCATAAACCTGCAAACAGGTATCCAAACGCACCACCGTCTGAGCCTAGAGATGCAGAATCTCAAGCCGGACGCTACAACTGGTCACACGCACAAGTCCGGCATCGATCGGTGGATAGACAATGCAAAACATTCAACTCGGGCTCGAGAGCCAGTGCACCGAGAAAACTCTAACGTCTGCATAAAATCCGGAAAGGACTCTGACAAGCACTAGGGATGTCATGGCAGCTGTCTGGCAGCTGCTAGTGCACGGAGCCACCACTCGTCGGTGCCCTGGCGCCAGCTGTGTCCGCATCATGGATCATGTCGTCATGCTCTTCAGTAACGCTGCTCCATACCACCACTACTGGGTATACGGATAATCACCGCGTCGTCGCTCGTGACGGGTGGAAGCCACACAAACCAACAGTCCTAGAGTGCGGAATTCAATGTCAATGTCGAGACCAATATTGGCCTTCAAATGAAATAAATATGGAAGAAGAAGAATCAACATGAAAGTTATCGATATCGAAATGTTACTGTTGTCAATTTCCCCACCCTAGATGTCACCACCCTGAAGCCTGCAGTTGCACTCCCTCCCAATGCCTCTCTTTCTGAAACACCATGCCTCAAACTGTTCCCCAATGATCAGGAATCATCACTTGAATTGAGTCGGGTAAGGGGCACCATACGTCTACAACAGACACACTGACTACGACTCCTCAATATGTATATGCCTGAATACTGTCGTTCCGTCGTTCTTTCATGCACAAGGAAGTTTCCTTGGACCTGGGGAGCAAGCGTTTGCCAAAAGTGCACACAAACCTACCCCGTATTTTGTTCTCGCTTTGGGCGCGAATATGAACCAATGGTTCCTGCTTGAGGGGAGATCAAGTAGAGGTCAAAGGAGAGGAACATTCTGTGGGCAGATGATGGCCCCCACCAAGAAAACAAAACAAAAAAATTGTACACGCCAGAATGGCGATGAACTGCAAATTGCGCAGCCGTAAAAGAAACTATGCTTGGGCACTTGGCAGCCCCGGGAACACGAAAGCCATCACCACCAAAAGGAGCAGGCCAATGAACAGCGACGGCTTTGGAGGAGGACAGCTGGCCTGAGCACAAGACAAAAAGAGAGGGGTGCAAAGAGCAGTGTGAGATGAGAGGCACAAAGAAGCCATCCGTTGTTGCACGTGCGTTAGAGACGCTGGCGAGAAAAACAAATGCAGTGCGTGGAGGTATGGAAGCACGAGCACAAAACGAACGGAGAGAGGGAGGAGAGGGGGAAGGGGGGAAAGAGGGTGCAAAGGTGGAGGAAGACAAGAATAATGGCATTTTTGATACATGTCAACATCATCATTCTGTGCACTGAGAGCACATGCCGTCACTCCCCAAGGGGGAGGCAAGGTACAAAAGGAGAGGGTCTTGAAACGCTGTGCAGAATGCTGTGGAATTTCCCTGAACGCCATGCACACTCTTGAGTTCTTCCACATGCACTGCATCTCGCAGTTTGTCCAACTCGTCGCCTTGGACAGGCTTCCAATTCCTCTGCTTTTTTTACGATGGGCCACACGCACCAAAATGTACTTCAGTGGAAAAGGAGGGGTGGAGGGCAGTCACATGGGAGCTCTTCTTTCCCTCTGCTGTGCACAACGAGACGTGACAGGATGTTGTGACTGCTCAGAAACCCAATCACCGCCACTGCGTATGAGAGGAGACTGTGGGATGCGGAAATCTCAGACATGGTGCAACGTGTGTGACACCTATTGCCCCATGCCATTGTTGCGCACTTGCTTGCGTGCGAGCGCGCACACGCATGCACGCGCACGGGCACGCACGCACACACGCACGCATGCATGCACGCAGGCACGCACGCGCGCACACACTCACGCAGGCACGCAGGCACGCACGCACGCACGCACGCACGCACGCACGCACGCACGCACGCACGCACGCACGCACGCACGCACGCACGCACGCACGCACGCACGCACGCA
>SZWC01008090.1:27764-42122 GCA_023375785.1 Penium margaritaceum
CGCCATCGGCAGCCCCAGCTTGACGTTGCAGGCTCCGCTCGTAGAGTTTGCGGGTGCCTGTGGGTTGGGCAGAATGCCCTGCCCTCCCCAGGAAGTCTGGGTTTGATGGTCCGGTGCCTGCTGCCCAGCTTTTCTCTGCTGCTCATGTTGCTGGTCCTGCCATGGTTGATTATAGTACCGCTGCCACTGCTGCACCATAGGGTCCTGCTGCATGGGATCGGTTCACGGAACACCCTGTCTTTTGCGCGGACAGTCTCGAGCGATGTGCTCTAGGCTCTGGCAGGTGTAACACGCCTTTGGCTTGGGCTAGGAGGCCTGTGCTGTTGGTGCAGGAGTATGAGAATCTCCACCCTGCTGCTGTCGCGTAGACAGCTGCCGTGTGGAAATGGCCGTGGCGTCCTGCACCGCATCCTGCAATGATTGGTAGTGCCCAAGGATCATCAGGCTGCTGAACTCATCGGGGAGGGCGCGGATGAGATTCTGTAGGAGTACCCACAGCGGCAGTCCTTCCCCTTGAGGGTTCTTTTGCAATTGATGCCCAGGTGAGGAACTCATCAAAAAATCAGCGGATGTCAGTGTCCTTCCGCATAACTTCCTTTTCAATCTTGCGGAGTGCATCTTCCTTGGTCAGCCGCTTGAAGCGCTCAATCAGCGCGTTACCAAAATCCTCAAAGGTGTTGAGCGACGCTCGTGCATTGTACCAGTCCTCCGCAGCACCTTGAAGATGGAGCTTCGCGATGACCAGACAATGGTCTGGTGGGATCCGTCCTATGCTTGCATGTATCATGATCTGCTTCAACCATGTCCATGGGTCCTCTTCAGGGGTCCCCTTGAAGATATCCAGCCGCAGAATGTGAGCTCGGTGTGCGCGTACGTACTGCAGCTGAGGCACAATATTTCTATTGTCCATGGACGTCACCGCTGGGAACGGGTGCGAGGCTAGAAAGGGTAGGTTGGGGTGCGAGGCTGTGACCGCTAAATAGCCCATGTGGCTAGTTTGTGGCTGCCCCTGGGGTGCAGGTGTGGGGTTGCTCATTGGGGCTGTCGCTGAAAGAGCATAGTAGTGAGTTGCAGGGGACGCTTGCGTTGCGTAGGGTACGGGGTAGAAGGTAGTCCCAAGGGGCGGTGCCTGTGTGTTCGGAGCGGCAGGGACCATAGATCCTGGTTGCCAGTAGCCTTGAGGTATCGGATGTGATACTACACGGTGGTAGAGCAGGGCGGTAGTAGATACTACAGGTGTTGTAGTAGTCCCTGGACTCGGCGGGAGTGCTGGGTAGGCGGAGTGGGGCACAGTGGTCTGCACCTGGCTGGTGGTGGTGGGTGGTACTGGGTGCATCGCGATTCCCACTGGCGCGGTAACCACCGGTTGCTGGTGATAGACTGGGTGTCTAACCGTTATGGGCATCAATTGCGGCATTATGGGGACTGGCGGCTGTTGTGGCGGCGTCTGCTGCACAGGGGCTTGCGGCGGCATTCCCGCTGCAGATGGCGTTGCCCAGGTGCCCATCATCATCGAGCCTGGTGGGGCTGTGGTAGAGGAGATTGTTGCGGACCCCGCGTACGGCAGAGTCCCATGCAATGCTGGGTTGTGCTGTGGCTGGGGCCTTGTGAATGGCTGCTGGGTTGTGTGGGATGGCTGCGAAGCCAGGAGGGGTTGGTGCACCATGTCACCTCTCTGTTCCCCTTGTGGTGTTACTTGCCATCCAGTGAATTGTGCGTTGTGGCTCCCCGTTGCCCTCACGCTTGGTGTTACTGGGGTGTCCACGGCAGTCAACCGTGGATTCACCTGGAGGGATACTCCTTCCATCGCGTTGGATAGTCCATCCCCGGCTGCCAGATCCCCCGCCGCCTGTTCTGTTGTGGGTAGGTGGGCCTGCTGCCTCGTCTCCGGCATCACAGGTGACCTGCCCAAATACTCGGTGGATACCTCCTGCAGAGGTTGCCTCACTCCCCTTTCTCCCTTTGCTGAAGGTGAGTGTTCCGCGGGCATGTATCCCAGCTGCGCTTGGTAGCGATGGGCTGTCCTGAAGGTTGGCTCCCTGGAGACAATATGGGGCGGGGAGGTTTCCATCCCTGCTAGGGGCGCGGATGGCAGGTGATCCTCCTCTGCTACCCATGACGGCTGCATTCCGCCGCGCCGCTGGTAAACTGGCCATTGATATACCAGTGATCTCCCACTTTTGGAGAGTCTGTCTGCTGGCGGTGGCACATTGGAAAACCACTTGTGCTCAATAAAGTTGTTGGCCAGGGGCTGGTGGGTTCCGCACACATCTTGGCTATGTACGCTTTCCACCTCCACGAGGTCCTGCACCGCGTTCATGATACGCCACCAGTGTAAGTGTTCCATCCACTCGGTAAGTCTTTGGTGCTACCCCAGTGGATCCGCGCCCAGTGATGAACTGACAGGCGTGCGAGAGGGTGTGGGCGAGATGTCTCCGTTGCCCGCCTGTGTGGCTGCACGCCGCGGCAAGAAGTGGCATAGAGAAGCTTGCTGTAAATGCTGCTGGGGCCGCCTCCGCGTATCCTGATGCATGAAGCTGGCTGCCGACATGTATGACTGAATTTGAAGGCGCGTGCTGTTCTGCTAGCAGAGAGTAAAGAACTGTCCATGCTCACCGCACCATGACACTGATACCCCCAATTTTGCCGTGCACGATGTTCCTCTTGCGATCTCTAATTCCGCGTCTGGTCTGCTCCACAACCCTGCCGTTCCGCGGTTCCGGGCAGCACCCGCTTGCCACTACTCCGCTACCTCTCCTGGTCTTTCGCGGATGCTTCAGACTCTCAGGGTCATGCTCATGGGTGGTGCTTCGCGGCTCGTTCCTTGCTGGCACGAGAGTCTGCCACCTCATGGCCTCCGACTCCTATGCCCGTAGAACCCCGTTCCATGGCTGTGTGCAAGGCCGCGGAGTCGCCGGCAGCACCCTTCACCCAACTTGCATTCCCTGGTGATGACAGTTCTCAGCGGAGTCCTGGTTGGACCCAGGATTGGGAGCGGATCGAGCAGTATGCTCCACAGACACTCAGAGGAGAAGTATTCGTCCTCCACGGAATGCCTTTGTGGAGAGCATCCTAAGGGTTCATTGAAGAGCTGTGGATCTTAGAGGGGAAAGCGCGAGTGTGAACCAAACTGACACTTGCGCGGATTAATGAGACAGAAGGAGGCAATCTGGTTCTCAACAAGTCAGGACTTTTGGGCTCATAAGCGGGAAGCAGGCTTGCATTAACTCAAATTGCACAAGATCAGACAAAGGGTAAGCATCTTTTGGTCACACTAGTTCTTCCGCTACACTACTACTTTTATATTCACCAGACCCAGCTCTCTAAGACTCCTCCTACCACACTCTTCCCCTACCTTGGACTCCGAGCGGTGCATTACGTGCACCGCGGGTCTCTTCCTTGATCACACACAGATTTTACCACCACATTCCTTGTTCTACTACTGCTTCTTCCTCTAGTCCGCGGCTTGGGTACTCGCGGTCTTGTGTTCTTCCTTGAATCTTCGTCTTTGCGTAGTGCGTCTTCCTGGTCCTCCTCCTTGATTACCGCTGCCCACCCTGAGCTCTTATTGGTCGAGCTCTTTCTTGACACCTGGTTCTGCCATCGTGTGTTTTTGTACGTCCGACGCTCCCACTTCACCACGGCTTAATCCATGTTTTCTTCCCATCGCGGATTGTCACCCTACTGTCCCGCCCGTTCTGGCTTCTCCGCAGCCATTGCTTCCAACATCCGTCGAAAGATCATTGTCAATTCCTGGTTCTTGGGGGCAACTTTTCCCGCCTCTTTCCTTCACTGTTGCTGGATTCCACGCCATCCCACGCTCTACCGCCATCTTTGTGGCAAGAGCCAGCATATCTTGCGCGTTCTCTAGTGCTCCGCGGCCTCCCCTTAATCGTCCTCCGCGGCTCTCTAGTCGCGGACGTCACGTTCCGCGGACTTGTGGGTTGCGGCGAGTTTCCTTCCGCGGATCCTTCTTCTCCTTAGCGGAGATGCGGAAGATCCCCGCCTGACAAACTAGGCATATGTCACTGACCATGACCAAAGAATTTCAACATGGGTGGTCAACATTCACCAACCATAACACGAGTCACAAACAGTTAGAGGGGACAACAACGGTCCGGGAATATCAGTTCTCAACTAGGAGGTACAACGACCTTCAATCAGTAGTAGCACGGTGTGGCTACCATGCACAATGACCGACCAACGTAGGCATATGTACTGCCTTTGACCAAAGAAATCTGCTGTGTGGTGTCAACGTTGACAACTCATAATACAAGTCACAAATGGTCAGAAGGCAAGACAATGGTTTGGGAACACCAAGTATCCAATAGCAAGCACAAAGAGCTTCAATACGTTGTGGAACAGTGTGGATACCATGCACGATGACCAACCAAATAGGCATATGTCACTGACCATGCCCAACTAATGTCACTAAGTGTGGTAAACTTTGACAACTCATAACACGAGTCACAAATGGGCAGGGTGGAAGATAATGGTTTGTGAATAATAGTTATCGACTAGCAAGTACAAGTAGTTTCAATATGTAGTGGCACAGTGTGGCTACAATGCACAATGACCAACCAAAGTATGCATATGTGACTAACCATGACCAACAAATTTGACTTCATGTGGTCAACGTTGACAACTCACAACACGAGTCACTGATAGTCAGAGGCGGGAAACAACGGTTTGGAAACACTAGCTATCAGGTAGAAAGCACAAAGACCTTCAATACGTAGTGACACGGCGTGGTAACCACGTAAAGTGACAAACCAAACCAGGCATATGTCACTAACCATGACAAAACAGGGTTCACAGTGTGTGGTCAACGTTGAAAACTCATACCACGAGTCACAAATGGTCAGTGGGGGAAACCATGGGTTGGGAATACTAGTTATCAACTAGCAAGTAGACATATTTTCAACATGTAGTGGCACGGTGTGGTTAGCGTGCACAGTCACCAACCAAAGGATGCATACGTCAATGACTATGACCGAAGAAGTCCACTCTGTATGGTGAACATTTACAACTCATAATACGAGTCACAAATGGTCAAGGGGAGTGACAATGGTTTGGGAACCCTATGCATGGACTAGACAGGAAAAATAACTTCAATACGTAGTGGCACGGTGTGGCTACTATGCACACCATACAACCAAACTAGGCATATGTCACTGACCATAACACGAGTCACAAACGGCCAGAGGGGGAAACAATGGTCCGGGAATATCAGTTCTCAAGTAGCAATAACAACGACCTTCAAGGAGTAATAGCATGGTGTGGCTACCATGCGCAATGACTGGCCAACGTAGGCATATACATTTCTCTGACCAAAGAAATCCGCTGTGTGTGGTCAACGTTGACATCTCATAATACGAGTCAGAAATGGTCAGAAGGAGAAACGATGGTTTGTGAACACCAAGTATCAAATAGCAAGCACAAAGAGCTTCAATACGTTGTGCGCCGAGTGGATACCATGCACGATGACCAACCAAAGTAGGCATATGTCACTGACCATGCCCAAATAATGTCACTAAGTGTGGTAAACTTGGACAACTCATAACAGGAGTCACTTATGGTCAGGGTGGAAGATAATGGTTTGTGAATACTTGTTATTGATAGCAAGTACAAGTACCTTCAATATGTAGTGGCTCAGTATGGCTACAATGAAAAGTGACCGACCAAAGTATGCATATGCAACTGACAATGACCAACAAATTCAACTTCATGTGTTCAACGTTGACAGCTCACAACACGAGTCATTGATAGTCAGATGGTGGTAACGATGGTTTGGGAATACTAGCTATCAACTAAAACGCACAAAGACCTTCAATACGTAGTGACACGGCGTGGTAACCACGTACAGTGTCAAATCAAACCAGGTATATGTGACTAACCATGACAAAACGGGTTTCACAGTGTGTGGTCAACGTTGAAAACTCATACCACGAGTCACAATTTGTCAGTGGGGGAAACCATGGGTTGGGAACACTAGTTATCAACTAGCAAGTAGAAAGATTTCCAGCATGCAGTGGCAAGGTGTGGCTAGCGTGCACATTGACCAACCAAAGGATGCATACGTCACTGACTTTGACCGAAGAAGTCCACAATGTATGGTCAACATTGACAACTCATAACACGAGTCACGGATGGTCAAAGAAAGAGACAATGGTTTGGAAACCATATGCATGGACTAGAAGGGACAAATAACTTCAATACGTAGTGGCAAGGTGTGTCTACTATCACACAATACAACCAAACTAGGCATATGTCAGTGACCATGACCAGAGAATATCAATATGGGTGGTCAACATTCACCAACCATAACACGGGTTACAAACAATCAGAGGGGTGAACAATGGTCCGGGAATATCAGTTCTCAACTAGGAAGTACAACGACCTTCAATCAGTAGTAGCACGGTGTGGCTACCGAGCACAATGACCGGCCAACGTAGGCATATGTACTGCCTTTGACCAAAGAAATCTGCTGTGAGTGGTCAACGTTGACAACTCATAATACAAGTCACAACTGGCCATAAGAGGAAACAATGGTTTGGGAATACCAAGAATCAAATAGCAAGCACAAGGAGCTTCAATACGTTGTGGCACGGTGTGGATACCATGCACAATGACCAACCAAAGTAGGCATATGTCACTGACCATGAGAAAATAATGTCAGCAAGTGTGGTAAACTTTGACAACTCAAAACACGAGTCACAAATGGTCAGGATGTAAGATAATAGTTTGTGAACACTAGTTATCGACTAGCAAGTACAAATACCTTCAATATGTAGTGGCATAGTGTGGCTACAATGCACAGTGACAAACCAAAGTATGCATGTCACTGACCATCACCAATAAATTTCACTTCATGTGGTCAACGTTGACAACTCAGAACACGAGTCACTGATAGTCAGAGGCAGGTAACAATGGTTTGGGAACACTAGCTATCAATTAAGCACAAAGACCTTCAATACGTAGTCACACGGCGTGGTAACCATGTACAGTGACAAACCAAACTAGGCATATGTCACTAACCATGACAAAACGGAATTCACAGTGTGTGGTCAACGTTGATAACTCATAACAAAAGTCACAAATGGTCAGTGGGGGAAACCATGCGTTGGGAACACTAGTTATCAACTAGCAAGTAGAAATACTTTCAACAAGTAGTGGCACAGTGTGGCTAGCGTGCACAGTGACCAACCAAAGGATGCATATGTCACTGACTATGACCGAAGAAGTCCACTATGTATGGTCAACATTGACAACTCATAACACGAGTCACAAATGGTCAGTGGGGGAAACCATGCGTTGGGAACACTAGTTATCAACTAGCAAGTAGAAATACTTTCAACAAGTAGTGGCACAGTGTGGCTAGCGTGCACAGTGACCAACCAAAGGATGCATATGTCACTGACTATGACCGAAGAAGTCCACTATGTATGGTCAACATTGACAACTCATAACACGAGTCACAAATGGTCAGAGGGAAAAACAATGGTTTGGGAACCCTATGCATGGACTAGAAAGGACAAAAAACTTCAATACATAGTGGCACGGTGTGACTTCTATGCACACCATACAACGAAACTATGCATATGTCACTGACCATGACCAAAGAATTTCAATATGGGTGGTCAACATTCACCAACCATAACACGAGTCACAAACGGTCACAGGGGGAAACAATGGTCCGGGAATATCAGTTATCCACTACCAAGTACAACGACCTTCAATCAATAGTAGCACGGTGTGGCTACCATGCACAATGACCGACCAACGTAGGCATATGTACTGCCTTTGACCAAAGAATTCCGCTGTGTGTGGTCAACGTTGACAACTCATAATACGAGTCACAAATGGTTAGAAGGGGAAAAATGGTTTGGGAATACCAAGTATCAAATAGCAAGCACACGGAGCTTCAATACGTTGTGGCACGGTGTGGATACCATACACGATGACCAACCAAAGTAGGCATATGTCACTGACCATGCACAAATAATGTCACTGAGTGTGGTAAACTTTGAAAACTCATCACACAAGTCACAAATGGTCAGGATGGAAGATAATGGTTTGTGAATACAGGTTATCAACTAGCAAGTACAGATACCTTCAATATGTAGTGGCACAGTGTGGCTACAATGCACAGTGACCAACCAAAGTATGCATATGTCACTGACCATGACCAACAGAATTTATTTCATGTGGTCAACGTTGACAACTCACAACACGAGCCACTGATAGTCAGATGGGGGTAACAATGGTTTGGGAATACTAGCCATCAACTAGAAAGCACAAAGACCTTCAATACGTAGTGACACGGCGTGGTAACCATGTACAGTAACAAACCAAACCAGGCATATGTCACTAACCATGACAAAACGGGTTGCATAGTGTGTGGTCAACGTTGAAAACTCATAACACGAGTCACAAATGATCAGTGGGGGAAACCATGGGTTGGGAACACTAGTTATCAACTAGCAAGTAGAAAGGTTTTCAACAAGTAGTGGCACGGTATGGCTAGCGTGTACAGTGACCAACCAAAGGATGCATACGTCATTGACTATGACTGAAGAAGTCCACTATGTATGGTCAACATTGACAACTCATAACACAAGCCACAAATGGTCATAGGGAGAGACAATGGTTTGAGAACGCTATGCATGGACTAGAAAGGACAAATAAATTCAATATGTAGTGGCACGGTGTGACTATTATGCGCACCATACAACCAAACTAGGCACATGTTACTGACCATGACCAAAGAATGTCAATATGGGTGGTCAACATTCACCAACCATAACAGGAGTCACAAACGGTCAGAGGGGGAAATAATGGTCCGGGAATATCAGTTCTCAACTAGCAAGTACAACCACCTTCCATCAGTAGTAGCACGGTGTGGCTACCATGCACAATGACCAACCAACGTAGGCATATGCATTGCCTTTGACCAAAGAAATCCTCTCTGTGTTGTCAACGTTGACAACACATAATACGAGTCACAAATGGTCAGAAGGGGAAACAATGTCTTGGGAACACCAAGAATCAAATAGCAAGCACAAGGAGCCTCAATACATTGTGGCATGGTGTGGATACCATGCACGATGACCAACCAAAGTAGGCATATGTCACTGACCATGACCAAATAATGCTAGTAAGTGTGGTAAACTTTGACAACTCATAACACGAGTCACAAATGGTCAGGATGGAAGATAATGGTTTGTGAATACTAGTTATCGACTAGCAAGTACAGATACCTTCAATATGTAGTGGCACAGTGTGGCCACAATGCACAGTGACCAACCAAAGTATACATATGTCACTGACCATGACCAACAATTTTCACTTCATGTGGTCAACGTTGACAACTCAAAACACGAGTCACTGATAGTCAGATGGGGGTAACAATGGTTTACGTAAACTAGCTATCAACTAGTAAGCACGAGGACCTTCAATACGCAGTGACACGGCGTGGTAACCATGTACAGTGACGAACCAAACTAGGCATATGCCACATACCATGACGAAACGGGTCTCATAATGTGTGGTCAATGTTGAAAACGCATAACACAAGTCACAAATGGTCTGAGGGGGAAACCAGGGGTTGGGAACACTAGTTATCAAGTAGCAAGTACAAAGACCTTCAACAAGAAGTGGCACGGTATGGCTAGCGTGCACAGTGACCAACCAAAGGATGCATACATCACTGAATATGACCGAAGAAGTCCACTATGTATGGTCAACATTGACAACTCATAACACGAGTCACAAATGGTCAGAGGGAGAGACAATGGTTTGGGAATCCTATACATGGACTAGAAAGGACAAATCACTTCAATACGTAGTGGCACAGTGTGGATACTATGCGCACCATACAACGAAACTAGGCATATGTCATTGACCATGACCGAAGAATTTCAATACGGGTGGTCAACATTCACTAACCATAGCACGAGTCAGAAACGGCCAGAGGGAGAAACAATGGCCGGGAATATCAGTTCTCAACTAGCAAGTACAATGACCCTCAATCAGTAGCACGGTGTGGCTACCGTTTATAATGACCGACCAACGTAGGAATATTTACTACCTTTGACCAAAGAAATCCGCCGTGTGTGGTCAACGTTGACATCTCTTAATACGAGTCACAAATGGTCATAAGGGGAAACAATGGTATGGGAATACCAAGTATCAAATAGCAAGCACAAGGAGCTTCAATACGTTGTGGCACGGTGTGGATACCATGCACGATGACCAACCAAAGCAGGCATATGTCACTGACCATGACGAAACAATGTCAGTAAGTGTGGTAAACTTTGACAACTCATAACACGAGTCACAAATGGTTACAGTGGAAGATAATGGTTTGTGAACACTAGTTATCAATTAGCAAGTACAAATACCTTCAATATGTAGTGGCACAATGTTGCTGCAATGCACAGTGACAAACCAAAGTATGCATATGTGACTGACCATGACCAACAAATTTCACTTCATGTGGACAACGTTGACAACTCACAACACGAGTCACTAATAGTCAGATGGGGGTAACAATGGTTTGGGAACACTAGCTATCAACTAGAAAGCAAAAACGCCTTGAATACGTAGTGACACGGCGTGGTAACCACGTAGAGTGACAAACCAAACTAGGCATATGTCACTAACCATGACGAAACGGAATTCACAGTGTGTGGTCAACGTTGAAAACTCATGACACAAGTCACAAATGGTCAGTCGGGGAAACCATGGGTTGGGAACACTAGTTATCAACTAGCAAGTAGACAGATTTTCAACAATTAGTTGCACGGTGTGGCTAGCGTGCACAGTGACCAACCAAAGGATGCATATGTCACTAACTATGACCGAAGAACTCCACTATGTATGGTCAACATTGACCACTCAGAACACGAGTCACAAATGGTCAGAGGGAGAGACAATGGTTTGGGAACCCATATGCATGGACTAGAAAGGACAAAAAAACTTCAATACGTATTGGCACAGTGTGGCTACTATGCACACCATACAACCAAACTAGATATATGTCACTGACCATGACCAAATAATTTCAATATGGGTGGTCAAGATTCACCAACCATAACACAAGTCACAAACGGCCAGAGGGAGAAACAATGGCCGGGAATATCAGTTCTCAACTAGCAAGTACAACGACCTTCCATCTGTAGTAGCACGGTGTGGCTACCATGCACAATGACAGACCAACGTAAGCATATGTACTGCCTTTGACCAAAGAAATCCGCTCTGTGTGGTCAACGTTGACAACTCATAATAAGAGTCACAAATTGTGACAAGGGGAAACAATGGTTTGGGAACACCAAGTATCAAATAGCAAGCACAAGGAGCTTCAATACCTTGTGCCAGGGTGTGGATACCATGCACGATGACCAACCAAAGTAGGCATATGTCACTGACCATGACCAAATAATGTCACTAAGTGTGGTGTACTTTGAAAACTCATAACACGAGTCACAAATGGTCTGGGTGGAAGATAATGGTTTGTGAATACTAGTTATCGACTAGCAAGTAAAAATACCTTCAATATGTAGTGGCACAGTGTGGCTACAATGCACAGTGACCAACCAAAGTATGCATATGTCACTAACCATGACCAACAAATTCACTTCATGTGGTCAACGTTGACAACTCACAACACGAGTCACTAATAGTCAGATGGGAGTAAAAATGGTTTGGGAACACTAGCTGAGAGCTAGAAAGCACAAATACATTCAATACGTAGTGAAACAGCGTGGTAACCACGTACAATGACAAACCAAACTAGGCATATGTCACTAACCATGACGAAACCGGTTTCAGAGTGTGTGGTCAACGTTGAAAACTCATAACACAAGTCACAAATGGTCAGTGGGGGAAACCATGGGTTGGGAACACTAGTTATAAACTAGCAAGTAGAAAGCTTTTAAACAAGTAGTGGCACCGTGTGGCTAGCGTGCTCATTGACCAACCAAAGCATGCATACGTCACTGACTATGACCGAAGAAGTCCACTATGCATGGTCAACATTGACAACTCATAACATGAGTCACAAACGGTCAGAGGGAGAGACAATGGTTTGAGAACCTTTGCATGGACTAGAAAGGACAAATAACTTCAATACCTAGTGGCACGGTGTGGCTACTATGCACACCATACAACCAAACTAGGCATATGTCACTGGCAATGACCAGAGAATTTGAATATGGGTGGTCAACATTCACCAACCATAACATGACTCACAAAGGGACAGAGGGGGAAACAATGGTCCAAGAATATCAGTTCTCAATTATCGAGTACAACAACCTTAAATCAGTAGTAGCACGGTGTGGCTACCATGCACAATGACCGACCAACGTAGGCATATGTACTGCCTTTGACCAAAGAAATCCACTGTGCGTGGTCAACGTTCACAACTCATAATACGCGTCGCAAACGGTTAGAACAGGACACAAGTGTTTGGGAAAACCAAGTATCAAATAGCAAGCACAAAGAGCTTCAATAAGTTGTAGCATGGTGTGGATACCATGTACGATGACCAACCAAAGTAGGCATATGTCACTGGCCATGCCCAAATAATGTCACTAAGTGTGGTAAACTTCGACAGCTCATAACACGAGTCACAAATGGTCAGGATGGAAGATAATGGTTCGTGAATACTAGTTATTGAAGTCTACAAATACGTTCAATATGTAGTGGCACAGTGTGGCTACAATGCACAGTGACGACCCAAAGTATGCATATGTCACTGACCATGACCAACAAAACTCACTTGATGTGGTCAACCTTTACAACTCACAACACGAGTCACTGATAGTCGGATGGGGATAACAATGGTTTGGGAACAATAGCTATCAACTAGAAAGCACAAAGACTTTCAATACGTAGTGACACGGCGTGGTCACCACGTACAGTGACAAACCAAACTAGGTATATGTCACTAACCATGACAAAATGGGTTTCACAGTTTGTGGTTAACATTGAAAACTCATAAAACGAGGCACAAATGGTCAATGGGGGAAACCATGGGTTGGGAACACTGGTTATCAACTAGCAAGTAACAAGATTTTCAACAAGTAGTGGCACAGTGTGGCTATCGTGCACAGTGACCAACCAAAGGATGCATACGTCACTGACTATGATTAAAGAAGTCCACTATGTATGGACAACATTGACAACTCATAACATGAGTCACAAATGGTCAGAGGAAGAGACAATGGTTTGGGAACCCTATGCATGGACTAGAAAGAACAAATAACTTCAATACGTAGTGGAACAGTGTGGCTACTATGCACACCAAACAACCAAACTAGGCATATGTCACTGACCATGACCAGAGAATTACAATATGGGTGGTCAACGTTCACCAAGCATAACACGAGTCACAAAGAGTCAGAGGGGGAAACAATGGTCCGGAAACATCTGTTCTCAACTAGCACGTACAACGACCTTCAATGAGTAATAGCACGGTGTGGCTACCATGCACAATGGCCGACCAACGTAGGCATATGTACTACCTTTGACCAAAGAAATCCGCTGTGTGTGGTCAACGTTGAAAGCTCATAGTACAAGTCACGAATGGTCAGAAGGGGAAACAATGGTTTGGGAACACCAAGNAGTCACAAATGGTCAGAGGGAGAGACAATGGTTTGGGAACCGTATGCATGGACTAGAAAGGACAAATAACTTCAATACCTAGTGGCACGGTGTGGCTACTATGCACACCAAACAATGAAACTAGGTATATGTCACTGACCATCACCAGAGAATTTCAATATGGGTGGTTAACGTTCACCAACCATAACACGAGTCACAAAGAGTCAGAGGGGGAAACAATGGTCTGGGAACATCTGTTCTCAACTAGCAAGTACGACGACCTTCAATCAGTAGTAGCACTAAGTGGCTACCATGCACAATGACCGACCAACGTAGGCACATATACTGACTTTGACCAAAGAAATCCGCTGTGTGTGGTCAACGTTGAAAGCTCATAGTACAAGTCACGAATGGTCAGAAGGGGAAACAATGGTTTGGGAACACCAAGTTTCAAATAGCAAGCACAAGGAGCTTCAATACCTTGTGCCAGGGTGTGGATACCATGCACGATGACCAACCAAAGTAGGCATATGTCACTGACCATGACCAAATAATGTCACTAAGTTTGGTGTACATTGAAAACTCATCACACGAGTCACAAATGGTCTGGGTGGAAGATAATGGTTTGTGAATACTAGTTATCGACTAGCTAGTACAAATACCTTCAATATGTAGTGGCACAGTGTGGCTACAATGCAAAGTGACCAACCAAAGTGTGCATATGTCACTGACCATGACCAACAAAGTTCACTT
>SZWC01008090.1:62329-79669 GCA_023375785.1 Penium margaritaceum
AGTGGGAAACCATGGGTTGGGAACACTAGTTATCAGCTGGAAAGTAGAAAGATTTTCAACAAGTAGTGGCACTGTGTGGTTAGTGTGCACAGTAACCAACCAAAGGATGCATACGTCACTGACTATGACCAAAGAAGTCCACTATGTATGGTCAACATTGACAACTCATAACACGAGTCACAAATGGTCAGAGGGAGAGACAATAGTTTGGGAACCCTATGCATGGACAAGTAATTTCAATACGTAGTGGCACCCTGTGGCTACTATGCACACCAAACAACCAAACTAGGCATATGTCACTAACCATGACCAGAGAATTTCAATATGGGTGGTCAACGTTCACCAACCATAACACGAGTCACAAATGGTCAGAGGGAGAAACAATGGTCCGGGAATATCAGTTCTCAACTAGCAAGTACAACAACCTTCAATCAGTAGTAGCACGGTGTGGCTACTATGAACAATGACCGACCAACGTAGGCATATGTACTGCCTTTGACCAAAGAAATCCGCTGTGTGTGATCAACGTTGACAACTCATCATACGTGTCACAAATGGCCAGAAGGGGAAACAATGGTTTGGGAACACCAAGTATCAAATAGCAAGCACAGGAAGCCTCAATACGTTGTGGCACGATGTGGATGCTATGCACGATGACCAACCAAAGTAGGCATATCTCACTGACCATGACCAAATAATGTCAGATAGTGTGGTAAACTTTGACAACTCACAACACGAGTCACAAATGGTCAAGTTGGAAGATAATGGTTTGTGAATACTAGTTATTGACGAACAAGTACAAATACCTTCAATATGTAGTGGCACAGTGTGGCTACAATGCACAGTGACCAACCAAAGTATGCATACGTCGCTGACCATGACCAACAAAATTGACTTCATGTGGTCAACGTTGACAACTCACAACACGAGTCACCGATAGTCAGATGGGGGTAACAATGGTTTTGGAACACCAGCTATCAACAAGAAAGCACAAAGACCTTCAATACATAGTGACACGGCGTGGTAACCACGTACAGTGATAGACCAAACTAGGCATATGTCACTAACCATGACGAAACGGGATTCATAGTGTGTGGTCAACGTTGAAAACTCATAACACGAGTCACAAATGGTCAGTGGGGGAAACCATGGGCTGGGAACACTAGTTATCAACTAGAAAGTAGAAAGATTTTCAACAAGTAGTGGCACGGTGTGGCTAGCGTGCACAGTGACCAACCAAAGGATGCATATGTCACTGACTATGACCAAAGAAGTCCACTATGTATGGTCAACATTGACAACTCATAACATGAGTCACAAATGGTTAGAGGGAGAGACAATGGTTTGGGAACCATATGCATGGACTAGAAAGGACTAATGACTTCAATACGTTGTGGCACGGTGTGGCTACTATGCATACCAAACAACCAAACTAGGCATATTTCACTGACCATGACCAGAGAATTTCAATATGGGAGGTCAGCGTTCACCAACCATAACACGAGTCACAAACGGTCACAGGGACAAACAATGGTCCGGGAATATCAGTTCTCAACTAGCAAGTACAAAGACCTTCAATCAGTAGTAGCACGGTGTGGCTACTATGCACAATGACCAACCAACGTGAGCATATGTACTGCATTTATCCAAAGAAATCCGCTGTGTGTGGTCAACGTCGACAACTCATAATACGAGTCACAAATGGTCCGTAAGGGAAACAATGGTTTGGGAACACCAAGTATCAAATACCAAGCACAAGGAGCTTCAATACATTGTGGCACAGTGTGGATACCATGCAAGATGACCAACCAAAGTAGGCATATGTCACTGACCATGCCCAAATAATGTCACTTAGTGTGGTAAACTTTGACAGCTCAGAACACGAGTCACGAATGGTCAGGGTGGAAGATAATGGTTTGGGAATACTAGATACCAACTAGAAGGTACAATACCTTCAATGTGTAGTGGCACAGTGTGGCTACAATGCACAGTGACCAACCAAAGTATGCATATGTCACTGACCATGACCAAAGAATTTCACTTCATGTGGTCAATGTTGATAACTCACAACATGAGTCACAGATCTTTGGAGGGGGTAACAATGGTTTGGGAAAACTAGCTATCAACTAGAAAGCACAAAGACCTTCAATACGTAGTGACGTGGCATGGTAACCATGTACAGTGACAAACCAAAGTAGGCAGATGTCACCAACCATGACCAAGAGAAATTCACAGTGTGGTCAACGTTGAAAATGCATAACACGAGTCACAAATGGTCATAGGGGGAAACCATGGGCTGGGAACACTAGTTATCAACTAGCAAGTAGAAAGATTTTCAACAATTAGTGGCACGGTGTGGCTAGCGTTCACACAGACCAACCAAAGGATGCATATGTCACTGACTATGACAAAAAAGTCTACTATGTATGGTCAACAGTAACAACTCAGAACACGAGTCACAAATTGTCAGAGGGAGAGACAATGGTTTGGGAACCCTATGCATGGACTAGAAAGGACAAATAACTTCAATAGGTAGTGGCCAGTGTGGCTACTATGCACACCAAACAACCAAACTAGGCATATGTCACTGACCATGACGAGAAGATTTCAATATGGGTGGTCAACGTTCACCAACCATAACACGAGTCACAAACGGCCAGAGGGGAAACAATGGTGTGGGGATATCAGTTCTCAACTAGCAATTACAACGACCTTCAATCAGTATTAGCATGTGTTAGAAATGAAGATTTGGCAAGAGAGGAAAATGTTAAAACTCGCTCTCAATAATGGGTCAAGTCCACCGACTGAGCCACCTTGACTAACGATTCTCTGGTCAGGTGACCGTTCGACCTGTCAGCCACGTTATCCTCTAATAAAGTGACACCTGTCACCCATGTCCGGCTAGTGGAAAGAAGCCGTTGCTTTGCTCACTTGTCCTGTTCTGTCCTTTTATACCGAGGATGTTCTTTCCCTCAAGTTAACCAGAATAGTTGTGCTCATCCTGTTCCCCCTTGGTTCCGTGGCTTCGTCGCCGTGTCTTCACTCTGCTCGGCCCACGCACTTTCTGTCTTCGCCAGCCCTCAACGTTTGGCTCCGTCACTCTCGCTCCTTTGCTTAGCTCTCATACTCCGCCATTCATCACTCCGCTTGCCAACACTCTCTCTTACAATCAACCTGTCTACCTCTGCTACCTCGTGTCTCAACCCATCGTCTGCTCCCGCGACTAACTCCTTGGACCACTCTCGCTTACGTCACTTTGTTGATGTACACCTGCATGTCTTGATGCTTCTACTTGCTTCTCCTGCCACTGTTCTCGTGTCTGCATTCTTTTGACATGGTATCAGAACTTCAGGCAACATCACCTGGAGTCCTGTGACCGTGTCATCACCGTGCTTTCATCCTTGCTTCACTGCTTTGACTCGCGTCCTCCTGATGCCGCTACTGCCATCTCGCTCCTCTCTGCTTCGTCCGCAGCTGACATCAGCAGATCTTCTTGACGAGTTCTCTACGCTGAAGAAACGCCTCGTGGTCCCAATAAGGCCCTGCACCCATTTTCGCACCCGTGGCTAACAACCGGTGACGTGTCGCCTAGAGCAGTTGCAAGTGACTCTCGAGCCGCCGCCTGTCGTCAACTACGAAGAAGCTTCCTACCGCCTACCATCCGCTGTCTCTCATCATAACGGCCTCTACCACCATCTCCTCCTCCTTCATCTTGTCTCATCAGCTCCATCTGGTACTTCCTCGCCGCAATCCCCAGTCCGCCCGCGTCTATCATCTCGAGCCGCCTTCTCACATCGCCTCCTCGCCTCGTCAGCAGCTGCAGCCAAAACTGCCACTGTCAGGATATCGGACACCACTTGTCTTCCTGCTCCCATTTTCGATCCAACTGGGGAACAAGCCGTCACTCTCCTGAGATCAGCGGTCTAGTATCCCTGTCCGCTGTCTGACTCCCTCTCCCGCAACCAACCTCTTCCAGCTGACAGGATATCGGATACCACCAGTCTTCCTGCTCCTACTTCCGAGCAAAACTGGGGAACAAGCCGTCACTCTCGTAAATGCAGAAGAAGAAGTTGCGACGCTTTGCCTCCACGTGCTGCGCCGCGTGTCATCTCAGCTCTCTCTGCTCGCGTTGCTCCCTATCTCCCGCCTCGGTCATCATCATCAGCCTTCGATCTCCATCTTCAGCCGCCTCCATCATTCATCCTCCTCCTCGCTCCAGTTTCCTCTGCTTCATTAGCCGTCCTTCCCACCTCATCTCTACCTCTCCGTTGTTCAGCATCATCTGCGCTGCCTCCTCATTATCATCAGCATCATTCGCGCCGCCTTCCATCCATCATCCGCATCAGCATCGCTTTATCGTGCACGTGGTTCCGCCCCTGCGCACACTCGTCAATCAATTGTTTTCCTCCATTTACGCATTGCCTTCAGCTCAGCACAAGGATCCGCCTGGTCGCATCGCCTTTTCCACGACGACCTGCGCCCACACCGAACCTTCCTTCAGCACACATGGTTTCGCCCATGCGCCCACTCATCCATCAATCGCTTCCTCCGCTTCACATCGCTTTCAGCTCGGCACAAGGATCCGCCCGATCGTATTGCCTTTTTTCCGCGACGACCTGCGCCCACGCCAAAACTTCCTTCAGCGCACGTGGTTTGCCCCTGCGCCCACTTATCAATCAATCGCCTCCTCCGCCTTGCATCGCTTTCAGCTCGGCACAAGGATCCGCCCGGTCGCATTGCCTCTTTCCGCGACGACCTACGCCCACACCAAAACTTTCTTTCAGCGCACATGGTTTTCCCATGCGCCCACTCCATCATCAATCATCTTCCGCAATCATCCGCTTCTGCTTAGCTCGGCACAAGGATCCGCACGGTTGCATCACCTGTTCCGCGAAAACCTACGTCCACGTCGAAAACATCCATCGCGCACGTGGTCTCACCCCTGCACCCACTCCATCATCCATCATTCCTCCATCCTCCTCGCCATCACCTGCCTCAAAGATCGGCTTAACCTCCTTATTGCGCAACAGTCTGCACCCACAACGATCTGCACCCACTTATTCATCCGATGTCTCCACTTCCTTCCACTTCGCTCTTCCTGCAAAACAACAGTCCGCTCTATTGCATCACCGTAAGCCCTCCTACAAAGACTGACTGACCTCATCTCCCTGCTTCTCTCCTTCTCCCCTCATCAGCTGTCAACACTCCTCCTCCTCCATGGAAGGGAAACAACGCACCATTTTGCTTTACAATGAAGTCGCCTCCCTCACTGACAACACTTCTCCACTCTGCTTCGCACCCGATGGGAGTCACAACTTTGATCGATGGCGCCACCAACTGCGGCGTGAAATCGCCACACTGGACATATATGGCTACAATCTCCTTGATGTGCTACAAAATGTTGGAAACAAAGAAGCCCGCAAAACTGCACGTGGAAGAAGGGAGTATGGCATTACCCAAAATCAACAGCGAGGACTTCCTTTCATGAGCACGTACGACGAATTCCACCCTATCATTGCAGCACATCATCATCAGGCTGTCTTCAGGACCATACAAGTTCTCAGGGACTACTGCTCAAGTAGAGGAGCTGAACCCCCTGACCCTCGTCCGGCAGCTCTTGACCCTCCCCCATACAGTGAACTCCTATAGTAACGACGATTCCAGCTGCAACCGTTCATCAGAGATCACAAGAGAATGAAGGAAGAAGCAAAACTTCGAGCCATCGAATAATGGCCTCATACTCCCCAATCTCCCACATCCTCTAATGGGGTGGAATACTGGGAGCGCTACTACCCCTGGTCTTCCCCTGCTCGCTTACCTCTTGTCAAGCTTCAAGGTAGGTGTCAGAAATGAAGCTTTGACAAGAGAGGAAAGTGTTAAAACTCGCTCTCAATAATGGTTCAAGTCCAACGACTGAGCCCCCTTAACTATCGGTTCTATCGTCAGGCGACCGTTTGAACCGTCAGCCAAGTTATCCCCTAATAAATTGACACCTGTCACCCACGCCCAGCTAGTGGAAAGAAGCCATTGCCTTGCTCATTTGTCTTGTTCTCTCCTTCTATATTAAGGATGTTCATTCCCTCGAGTTAACCAGAGTAGTTCTGCTCATCCTGTTCCCCCTTGGTTCCGCGGCTTCGTCGCCGTGTCTTCGCTCTGCTCGTCCCTCGCACTTTCTGTCTTTGCCAACTCTCAACGCTTTGCTCCGTCACTCTCGCTCCTTCGCTCAGCTCTCATACTCCGCCAATCATCACCCCGCTTGCCAGCAATCTCTCACACAATCAACCTGTCTACCTCTGCTACCTCACGTCTCAACCCTCATGTGCTCCCGCGACTAACTCCTCGGACCGCTCTCGCTTACGTCACTTTGCTGACGTACATTTACATGTCCGGATGGTTCTACTTGCTTCTCGTGCAATTGTTCTCGTGTCTGCATTCTTCTGACAGCACGGTGTGGCTACCATGAACAATGACCGACCAATATAGGCATATGTACTGCCTTTGACCAAAGAAATCCGCTGTGTGTGGTCAACGTTGACAACTCATAATACGAGTCATAAATCGTCAGAAGGGGAATCAATGGTTTGGGAACACCAAGTATCAAATAGCAAGCACAAGGAGCTTCAATACGTTGTGGCACGGTGTGGATACCATGCACGATGACCAACCAAAGTAGGCATATGTCATTGACCATGCCCAAATAATGTCACTCAGTGTGGTCAACTTTGACAGCTCATAACACGAGTCACAAATGGTCAGGGGGAGTGACAATGGTTTGGGATTCCTATGCATGGACTGTAAATGACAAATCAGTTCAATACGTATTGGCACAGTGAGGCTACTTTGCACACCAAACAACCAAACTAGGCATATGTCACTGACCATGACCAGAGAATTTGAATATGGGTGGTCAACGTTCACCAACCATAACACGAGTCACAAACGGTGGGAGGGGGAAACAATGGACCAGAAATGTTAACCACCTTCCATCAGCAGTAGCACGATGTGGCTACCGTGTACAACAGACCAACGTCGGCATATGAACTGCCTTTGACCAAAGAAATCCATTGTGCGTGGTCAACGTTGACAACTCATAATACAAGTCACAAATGATCAGAAGGGGAAACAATGGTTTGGAAACACCAAGCATCAAATAGCAAGCTCAAGGAGCTTCAATACGTTGTGGCACGGTGTGGATACCATGCACGATGACCAACCAAAGTAGGCATATGTCACTCACCATGTCCAAATAATGTCACTAAGTGTGGTAAACTTTGACAACTCATAACACGAGTCACAAATGGTCAGGGTGAAAGAAAATGGTTTGTGAATACTAGTTATCGACTAGCAAGTACAAATACCTTCAATATGTAGTGGCACAATGTGGCTACAATGCACAGTGACCAACCAAAGTATGCATATGTCACTGACCATGACCAAGAAATCTCACTTCATGTGGTCAACATTGACAACTCAGAACACGAGTCACTGATAGTCAGATGGGGGTAGCAATGGTTTGGGAAAACTATCTATCAACTAGAAAGCACAAAGACCTTCAATACGTAGTGACACAGCATGGTAACAACGTACAGTGACAAACCAAACTAGGCATATGTCACTAACCATGACAAAACGGGTTTCACAATGTGTGGTCAACTTTGAAAACTTTTAATACGAGTCACAAATGGTCAGAAGGGGAAACAGTGGTTTGGGGACACCAAGTATCAAATAGCAAGCATAGGGAGCCTCAATACGTTGTGGCACGGTGAGGATACCATGCACGATGACCAACCAAAGTAGGCATATGTCACTGACCATGACCAGAGAATTTGAATATGGGTGGTCAACGTTCACCAACCATAACACGAGTCAAGATGGTCAGAGGGGGAAACAATGGTCCGGGAATATCAGATATCAACTAGCAAGTTCAACGACCTTCAATCAGTAGTAGCACGGTGTGGCTACCATACACAATGACCGACCAACGTAGGCATATGTACTACCTGTGACCAAAGAAATCCGCTGTGTGTGCTCAACGTTGACAACTCATAGTACGAGTCACAAATGGTCAGAAGGGGAAACAGTGGTTTGGGGACACCAAGTATCAAATAGCAAGCATAGGGAGCCTCAATACGTTGTGGCACGGTGAGGATACCATGCACGATGACCAACCAAAGTAGGCATATGTCACTGACCATGACCAGAGAATTTGAATATGGGTGGTCAACGTTCACCAACCATAACACGAGTCAAGATGGTCAGAGGGGGAAACAATGGTCCGGGAATATCAGATATCAACTAGCAAGTTCAACGACCTTCAATCAGTAGTAGCACGGTGTGGCTACCATACACAATGACCGACCAACGTAGGCATATGTACTACCTGTGACCAAAGAAATCCGCTGTGTGTGCTCAACGTTGACAACTCATAGTACGAGTCACAAATGGTCAGAAGGGGAAACAGTGGTTTGGGGACACCAAGTATCAAATAGCAAGCATAGGGAGCCTCAATACGTTGTGGCACGGTGAGGATACCATGCACGATGACCAACCAAAGTAGGCATATGTCACTGACCATGACCAGAGAATTTGAATATGGGTGGTCAACGTTCACCAACCATAACACGAGTCAAGATGGTCAGAGGGGGAAACAATGGTCCGGGAATATCAGATATCAACTAGCAAGTTCAACGACCTTCAATCAGTAGTAGCACGGTGTGGCTACCATACACAATGACCGACCAACGTAGGCATATGTACTACCTGTGACCAAAGAAATCCGCTGTGTGTGCTCAACGTTGACAACTCATAGTACGAGTCACAAATGGTCAGAAGGGGAAACAGTGGTTTGGGGACACCAAGTATCAAATAGCAAGCATAGGGAGCCTCAATACGTTGTGGCACGGTGAGGATACCATGCACGATGACCAACCAAAGTAGGCATATGTCACTGACCATGACCAGAGAATTTGAATATGGGTGGTCAACGTTCACCAACCATAACACGAGTCAAGATGGTCAGAGGGGGAAACAATGGTCCGGGAATATCAGATATCAACTAGCAAGTTCAACGACCTTCAATCAGTAGTAGCACGGTGTGGCTACCATACACAATGACCGACCAACGTAGGCATATGTACTACCTGTGACCAAAGAAATCCGCTGTGTGTGGTCAACGTTGACAACTCATAGTACGAGTCACAAATGGTCAGAAAGGGAAACAATGGTTTGGGAACACCAAGTATCAAATAGCAAGCACAGGGAGCCTCAATACGTTGTGGCACGGTGTGGATACCATGCACGATGACCAACAAAAGTAGGCATATGTCACTGACCATGACCAAATAATGTCAGTAAGTGTGGTAAACTTTGACAACTCATAACACGAGTCACAAATGGTCATGATGGAAGAAAATGGTTCGTGAATTCTAGTTATCGACAAGCAAGTACAAATACCTTTAATATGTAGTGGCACAGTGTGGCTATAATGCACAGTGACCAACCAAAGAATGCACATGTCATTGACCACAACCAAAACATTTAACTTCATGTGGTCAACATTGACAATTCACAACACGAGTCAATGATGTTCAGATGGGGATAACAATGGTTTGGGAACACTAGCTATCAACTAGAAAGCACAAAGACCTTCAATAGATAGTGACATGGCCTGGTAACCACGTACAGTGACAAACCAAACTAGGCATATGTCACTAACCATGACGAAACGGGTCTCACAGTGTGTGGTCAACGTTAAAAACTCATAACATGAGTCACAAATGGTCTGTGGGGGAAACCATGGGTTGGGAACACTAGTTATCAACTAGCAAGTAGAAAGATCTTCAACCAGTAGTGGCACGGTGTGGCTAGCGTGCACAGTGACCAACCAAAGGATGCATACGTCACTGACTATGACCGAAGAAGTCCACTATGTATGGTCAACATTGACAACTCATAACACGAGTTACAAATGGTCAGAGGGAGAGACAATGGTTTTGGAACCCTATGCATGGACTAGAAAGGACAAATAACTTCAATATGTAGTGGCACAATGTGGCAACTATGTACACCATACAACCAAACTAGCCATATGTCACTGACCATGACCATAGAATTTCAATATGGGTGGTCCACATTTACCAACCATAACACAAGGCACAAACGGTCAAAGGGGGAAACAATGGTCCGGGAATATCAGATATCAACTAGCAAGTTCAACGACCTTCAATCAGTAGTAGCACGGTGAGGCTACCATGCACATTGACCGACCAACGTAGGCATATGTTCTACCTTTTCCCAAAGAAATCCGGTGTGTGTGGTCAACGTTGACAACTCATAATACGAGTCACAAATGGTCAGAAGGGGAAACAATGATTTTGGGAACACCAAGTATCAAATAGCAAGCACAAGGATCCTCAATATGTTGTGGCACTGTGTGGATACCATGCACGATGACCAGCCAAACTAGGCATATGTCACTAACCATGACCAAATAATGTCAGTAAGTGTGGTAATCTTTGACAACTCATAACACGAGTCACAAATGGTCAGGATGGAAGATAATGGTTTGTGAATACTAGTTATCGACTAGAAAGTACAAATACCTTCAATATGTAGTGCCACAGTATGGCTGCAATGCACAGTGACCAACCAAAGTATGCATATATCACTGACCATGACCAACAAATTTCACTTCATGTGGTCAACGTTGACAACTCACAACACGAGTCACTGATAGTCAGATGGGGGTAACAATGCTTTGGGAACACTAGCTATCAACTAGAAAGCACAAAGACCTTCAAAACGTTATGACACGGCGTGGTAACCAAGTAAAGTGACAAACCAAACTAGGCATATGTCACTAACCATGACAAAACGGGTTTCACAATGTGTGGTCAACTTTGAAAACTTTTAATACGAGTCACAAATGGTCAGTGGGGGAAACCATGGGTTGGGAACTATAGTTATCAACTAGCAAGTAGAAGTATTTTCAACAAGTAGTGGCACGGTGTGGCTAGCATGCACAGTGACCAACCAAAGGATGCATACGTCACTGACTATGACCGAAGAAGTCCACTATGTATGGTCAACATTGACAAATCATAACACGAGTCACAGATGGTCAGAAGGAGAGAGAATGGTTTGGGAACCCTTTGCATGGACTAGAAAGGATAAATAACTTCAATACGAAGTGGCACGGTGTGGCTACTGTGCAGACCATAGAACCAAACTAGGCATATGTCACTGACCATGACCAGAGAATTTCAATATGGGTGGTCATCATTCACCAACCATAACACGAGTCAAGATGGTCAGAGGGGGAAACAATGGTCTGGGAATATCAGCTCTCAAGTAGCAAGTACTGCGACCTTCAATCAATAGTAGCACGGTGTGGCTACCATGCACAATCACCAACCAACGTACGCTTATGTAGTGCATTTGACCAAAGACATTCGCTGTGTGTGTTCAACGTTGACAGCTCATAACACGAGTCACAAATGGTCAGAAAGGGGAAACAATGGTTTGGGAACACCAAGTATCAAATAGCAAGCACAAAGAGGTTCAATACGTTGTGGCACGGTGTGGATGCCATGCACGATGACCAACCAAAGTAGGCATATGTCACTGACCATGCCCAAATAATGTCACTAAGTGTCGTAGAATTTGACAACTCATAACACGAGTCACAAATGGTCAGGATGGAAGATAATGGTTTGTGAATACTAGTTATCAACTAGGACGTACAAATACCTTCAATGTGTAGTGGCACTGTGTTGGCTACAATGCACAGTGACCAACCAAAGTATGCATATGTCACAGACCATGACCAACAGATTTCACTTCATGTGGTCAACGTTGACAACTCACAACACGAGTCACTGATAGTCAGATGGGTGTAACAATGGTTTGGGAACACTAGCAATCAACTAGAAAGCACAAAGACCTTCAATACGTAGTGACACGGCGTGGTAACCACATATAGTGACAAACCAAACTCGGCATATGTCACTAACCATGACAAAACAGGTTTCACAGTGTGTGGTCAATGTTGGAAACTCATAACACGAGTCACAAATGGTCAGTGGGGGAAACCATGGGTTGGGAACACTACTTATCATCAAGCAAGTAGAAATGTTTTGAACAAGTAGTGGCACGATGTGGCTAGCATGCATAGTGACCAACCAAAGGATGCATACATTACTGACTATGACCGAAGAAGTCCACTATGTATGGTCAACATTGATGACTCATAACACGAGTCACAAATGGTCGGAGGGAGAGACGATGGTTTGGGAACCCTATGCATGGACTAGAAAGGACAGATAACTTCATTACGTTGTGGTACAGTGTGGCTACTGTGCACACCATACAACCAAACTAGGCATATGTCACTGACCCCACAGAGATGTCATTATGGGTGGTCAACATTCACCAACCATAACACGTGTCAAAAACGGTCAGAGGGGGAAACAATGGTCTGGGAATATCATTTCTCAACTAGCAAGTACAAGGACCTTCAATCGGTAGTAGCACGGTGTGGCTACCATGCACAATCACCGACGAACGTAGGCAAATGTACTGCATTTGACCAAAGAAATTCGCTGTGTGTGGTCAACGTTGACAACTCATAACACGAGTCACAAATCGTCAAAAGGGGAAACAATGGCTTTGGAATACAATGTATCAAACAGCAAGCACAAGGAGCTTCAATACGTTGTGGCAGGGTGTGCATACCATGCACGATGACCAACCAAAGTAGGCATATGTCACTGACCATGCCCAAATGATGTCAATTAGTGTGGTAAACTTTGACAACTCATAACACGAAACACAAATGGTCAGGGTGGAAGATAATGGTTTGTGAATACTAGTCATCAACTAGCAAGTACAAATACCTTTAATATGTAGTTGCACAGTGTGGCTACAATGCACAGTGACCAACCAAAGTATGCATACGTCACTGACCATGACCAACAAATTTCACTTCATTCGGTCAACGTTGACAACTCACAACACGAGTCACTGATAGTCAGATGGGGTTAACAATGGTTTGGGAACACTAGCTATAAACTAGAAAGCACTAAGACCTTCAATACGTAGTGACACGGAGTGGTAATGACCTACAGTGACAAACCAAACTAGGCATATGTCAGTAGCCATGACAAAACGGGTTTCACAATGTGTGGTCAACATTGAAAACTCATAACACGAGTCANAAATGGTCAGTGGGTGAGACCATGGGTTGGGAACACTAGTTATCAACTAGCAAGTAGAAAGATTTTCAACAAGTAGTGGCACGGTGTGGCTAGCGTGCACAGTGACCAACCAAAGGATGCATACATCACTGACTATGACCAAAGAAGTCTACTATGTATGGTCAACATTGACAACTCATCACATGTGTCACAAATGGGCAGAGGGAGAGACAATGGTTTGGGAAACCTATTCATGGACTAGAAAGGACAAATAACTTCAATACGTAGTGGCACGGGGTGGCTACTATGCACACGAAACAACCAAACTAGGCATATGTCACTGACCATGACGAGAGAATTTCAATATGGGTGGTCAATGTTCACCAACCATAACACGAGTCAAGAACGGTCAGATGGGGAAACAATGGTCCAGGAATATCAGTTCTCAACTAGCAAGTACAACGACCTTCAATCAGTAGTAGCACGGTGTGACTACCATGCACAATGACCGACAAACGTAAGCATATGTACTGCCTTTGACCAAAGAATGGTCAACGTTGACAACTCATAATACGAGTCACAAATGGTTAGATAGAGAAAGAATGGGTTTGGGAACACATTCAAATAGCAAGCACAAGAGCTTCAATACGTTGTGGCACGGTGTGGATACCATGCACGATGACCAACCAAAGTAGGCATATGTCACTGACCATGCCCAAATAATGTCACTAAGTGTGGTAAACTTTGACAGCTCATAATACGAGTCACAAATGGTCAAGGTGGAAGATAATAGTTTGGGAATACTAGATACCAACTAGCAAGTACAAATACCTTCAATATGTAGTTGCACAGTGTGGCTACAATGCACAGTGACCAACCAAAGTATGCATACGTCACTGACCATGACCAACAAATTTCACTTCATGTGGTCAACGTTGACAACTCACAACACGAGTCACAGATATTCAGAGGGGGTAACAATGGTTTGGGGACACTAGCTATCATCTAGAAAGCATAACGACCTTCAATACGTAGTGACATGGCATGGTAACCATGTATAGTGACAAACCAAAGTAGGCATATGACACCAACCATGACCAAGAGAATTTCAGAGTGTCTGGTCAACGTTGAAAATGCATAACAAGAGTCACAAATGGTCAGAGGGGAAAACCATGGGTTGGGAACACTAGTTATCAATGAGCTAGTTAAACGATTTTCAACAATTAGTGGCACGGTGTGGCTAGCATGAACAGTGACCAACCAAAGGATGCATATGTCACTGACTATGACCGAAGAAGTCCACCGTGTATGGTCAACATTGACAACTCATAACATGAGTAAAAAATGGACAGAGGGAGAGACAATGGTTTGGGAACTCTATGCATGGACTAGAAAGGACAAAGAACTTCAATCCATAGTAGCACGGTATGGCTACTATGCACACCAAACAACCAAACTAGGCATGTCACTGACCATGACCAGAGAATTTCAATATGGGTGGTCAACGTTCACCAGCCATAACACGAGTCACAAATGGTGAGAGGGAGAAACAATGGTCCGGGAACATCAGTTCTCAACTAGCAAATACAACCACCTTCAATCAGTAGTATCACGATGTGGCTACCATGCACAATAACCGACCAACGTAGGCATATGTACTGCCTTTGACCAAAGAAATCCGTTGTGTGTGGTCAACGTTGACAACTCATAATACGACTCACAAATGGTCAGAATGGGAAACAATGGTTTGGGAACACCAAGTATCAAAAAGCAAGCACAAGGATCTTCAAACCGTTGTGGCACGGCTTGGATACCATGCACGATGACCAACCAAAGTAGGCATATGTCACTGACCATGCCCAAATAAGGTCACTAAGTGTGGTAAACGTTGACAACTCATAACACGAGTCACAAATAGTCAGGGTAGAAGATAATGGTTTGTGAATACTAGTTATTGACTAGCAAGTACTAGTATTCACAAACCCACGATCTTCTATTTGCACGTACAAATAGTCAGTACCCACGACTATTTGCATTTTCAACTCGTGTTGTGAGTTGGTCTTTAGTGTCTACCTTTGGTTGGACACTCTGTGAGGAGTCTCAAAGGCAAGAACTGTAAATGGATGCATGCAAGGTACATGCTTCTATACTTGCAGAGCTTTGCTAAAGCTTCTGCTTGTAGTGGCTCCACTGGAGCCAACCTCATCCTACATTCCTACTTGGCGCGTCTTTAGACCGCCAAGTGTCATCCTCAAGGCAGGCTCTAGTAAGCTTCCTTGAAGCTTCCTGTCCTAGTTTTGGCCACAAAGAAAACTGCGGCCGTCGCGGGGTTTGAACCCGCGACCTCTGGTTTGAGACTCCGGTACCTAATCAACCAAGCCAAAAAGGTATTGTTCCTATGATGAGCCACAGGGGACATACCCATTATGGGCAGTGCATTCCTGGCCCATCTAAGAACAGACCAAGGGGACATACTCCATAGAGCAGTGCATGCCTTGTCCGTATGTGTAGCTAGCCAGCTAGGCAGTGGACAAGGTGCACACTATTTCAACAAATCTCTCCCTTGCACCTCTGTCCATCTGTCCCTTCCTTGGCTTCATCAATGCCTTGGAGCTCACCCTTCCTCTGCCGTACTCCTCATGCCAAATCCACGAATGCCTGCATAATGCGAGTCGCTGTCCAGCGGCTTGGTCATGCACTCAGCAAGCATACTCTTTGTTCCGCAGTGCTGCAAGTCCACCACGTTCTTTATGACCAGGTCACGTGAGTAGTTGTAACGTATATCGATGTGCTTTGTTTGCCTGGAGATGATCTCGTCTTCAGCCATCGAGATGGTGGTCATGTTGTCCACGTGTACAATCGTGGCGTCTTTCCGTGGCACTGTCATTTCGCGAAGCAAGCTGCGGAGCCATTGAGTCTCCTTGCACACCTCAGACAAAGCAACGTACTCTGCCTCAGCCGTGGACACGGAAACACAATCCTGCATCCTGCTGGCCCATGAGATGGCAGCGCCATTCAAGATACACACGTATCCAGAGGTGAATTTTCTGTCGTCGAGATTTCCTCCCCAGTCAGCGTCGGTGTAGCATTTCAGACGAAGGGGGTCCGTTCCTTCTTGGCCTCCAAGGACGAGGCCCAGGGTTGGCCACGAATCTGCTCACTTGTTCCACAACATAGCAGATGTCCGGACGAGTCCCTACCATGGCGTATATAATGCTACCCACGGCGGACTGGTAGGGGATGTCTTTGCATCTCCCTTTGTTCTGCTTCGTTGCTTGGCCACATGGAGGCCTTAAGCTTTGTGTCGGTCATCATTGGGGTGCTGACAGGTTTGCAGTCTTCCATGTGGTAGCGCTTCAGCACCTCACCAATGTATTTGGTTTGGTTGAGTTCGATGGTGCCTGCTACTTGGTTGCGGTAGATGGCAATCCTGAGGTAGTACTCAAGAGGACCCATGTCCTTCATCTTGAACCTTTTGCTGAGGTCTGACTTCAGCCCATCCAGCAGCTTGACCAAAGACGAGCAGATGGTCAGATCACCCACGTACAGTGCAACCAGCATCAGCTCTCTCCCATCATCGCGCACGTACATGCTCGGGTCATTCTGGCAATGCGCAAAGAAGAGGCCGGTCATGAAACAGTCCATCTCTTTGTATCACATCCTTGGGGCCTGTTTCAGCCCGTAGAGCGCTTTCACCAACTTGTACACCTTGCCCTTGGGAGCATTGACTCCTTCTGGCACCTCCATCAGCACTTCCTTGTCAAGCTTCCCATGAAGGAAAGCTGTCCTGACGTCCATCTGGTATATCTCCAAGTTCTTTGCGGCAGCAATGCCAAGGAGAGAGCGGATGGAGGCAAAGGTCACGACGAGCACAAACGTCTCATCGTACTCGGAGCCCGGGCGTTGAGAGAACCCCTTAGCCACTACCCTTGCCTTCAACTTGTCGATGTTGCCGTCTTGCTTCTTCTTCACTCGGAGGACCCACTTGGATCCCACCACGTGGGCCTTGTCGCGTCTATCCACCAGCACCCACGTGCCGTTCTCGGCAATGGATGCGAGCTCGCTATCCACTGCCTCCTTCCACTTGGCCGCATCTGGGCCATTCATGGCCTCCGCCACTGTGGATGGCTCTCCTTGAGCCATGCAC
>SZWC01008090.1:95373-106452 GCA_023375785.1 Penium margaritaceum
CAATGGTTTAGGAACACTAGCTATCAACTAGAAAGCACAAAGACCTTCAAAACGTAGTGACGTGGCGTGGTAACCATGTACAATGACAAGCCAAAGTAGGCATATGTCACTAACCATGACCAAGAGAATTTCACAGAGTGTGGTCAACATTGAATCCGCATAACACGAGTCAGAAATTGTTAGAGGGGAAAACCATGTGTTGGGAACACTAGTTTTCAACTAGCAAGTAGAAAGATTTTCAACAATTAGTGGCACGGTGTGGCTAGCGTGCACAGTGACCAACCAAAGGATGCATATGTCACTGACTATGACCGAAGAAGTCCACTATGTATGGTCAACGTTGACAACTCATAACATGAGTCACATATGGTAAGAGGGAGAGACAATGGTTTGGGAAACCTATGCATGGACTAGAAAGGACAAAGAACTTCAATACGTAGTGGCACGATGTGGCTACTATGCACGCCAAACAACCAAACTAGGCATATGTCACTGACCATGACTAGAGACTTTCAATATGGGTGGTCAAATTCACACATCATACCACGAGTCACAAACGACGAGAGGGGGAAACAATGGTCCGGGAATATCAGTTCTCAACTAGCAAATACAACGACCTCCAATCAGTAGTAGCACGGTGTGGCTACCATGCACAATGACCGACCAACGTAGGCATATGTACTGCCTTTGACCAAAGAAATCCGTTGTGTGTGGTCAACGTTGACAACTCATAATACGAGTCACAAATGGTCAGAAGGGGAAACAATGGTTTGGAAACAACAAGCATCAAAAAGCAAGCACAAGGAGCTTCAATACGTTGTGGCACGGTGTAGATACCATGCACAATGACCAACTAAAGTCGGCATATGTAACTAACCATCACCAAATAATGTCAGTAAGTGTGGTAAACTTTGACAACTCATAACACGAGTTAGAAACGGTCAGGGTGGAAGGTATTGGTTTGTGAATACTAGTTATCGACTAGCAAGTACAAATACCTTCAATATGTAGTGGCACAGTGTGGCTGCAATGCACAGTGACCAACCAAAGTATGCATATGTCACTGACCATGACCAACAGATTTCACTTCATGTGGTCAACGTTGACAAGTCACAACACGAGTCAATGATAGTTAGATGGGGGAAACAATGGTTTGGGAACCCTGCTATCAACTAGAAAGCACAAAGACCTTCAATAAGTAGTGACACGGCGTGGTAACCACGTACAGTGAAAAACAAAACTAGGCATATGTCATGAACCATGACGAAATGGGTTTCACAGTGTGTGGTCAACGTTGAAAACTCATGACAGGAGTCACAAATGGTCAGTGGGGGAAACCATGGATTGGGAACACTAGTTATCAACTAGCAAGTAGAAAGATTCTCAACAAGTAGTGGCACGGTTTGGCTAGCGTGCACAGTGACCAACCAAAGGATGCATACGTCACTGACTATGTCCGAAAAAGTCCACTATGTACGCTCAACATTGACAACTCATAACACGAGTCACAAATGGTCAGAGGGAGAGACAATGGTTTGGGAACCATATACATGGACTAGAAAGGACAAGCAACTTTGATACGTAGTGGCACGGTGTGGCTAGTATTAACACCATACAACCAAACTAGGCATATGTCACTGACCACAACCAGAGAATTTCAATATGGGTGGTCAACATTTACCAACCATAACACAAGTCACACACGGTCAGAGGGGGACACAATGATCCGGGAACATCAGTTCTCAACTAGCAAGTACAACGACCTTCAATCAGTAGTAGCACGGTGTGGATACCGTTCACAATGACCGACCAACATATGCATATGTACTACCTTTGATCCAAGAAATCCGCTGTGTGTCGTCAACGTTGACAACTCATAATACGAGTCACAAATGGTCAGAAGGGGAAACAATGGTTTGGGAGTACCAAGCATCAAATAGCAAGCACAAGGAGCTTAAATACATTGTGGCACGGTGTGGATCCCATGCACGATGACCAACCAAAGTAGGCATATGTCACTAACCATCACCAAATAATGTCAGTAAGTGTGGTAGACTTTGACAACTCATGACACGAGTCAAAAATAGTCAGGGTGGAAGATAATGGTTTGTGAATACTAGTTATCGACCAGCAAGTACAAATACCTTCAATATGTAGTGGCACAGTGTGGCTACAATGCAGAGTGACCAACCAAAGTATGCATATGTCATTGACCATGACCAACAAGTTTCACTTCATATGGTCAACGTTGACAACTCACAACACGAGTCACGAATGGTCAAAGAGGGAAAGAATGGTCCGGGAATATCAGTTCTCAACTAGCAAGTACAACGAGCTTCAATCAGTACTAGCACGGTGTGGCTACCATGCACAATGACCAACCAAAGTATGCATATGTCATTGACCATGACCAACAAGTTTCACCTCATATGGTCAACGTTGACAACTCACAACACGCGTCACTGATAGTCACAGGTGGGTAGCAATGGTTTGGTTAACTAGCTATCAACTAGGAAGCACAAAGACCTTCAATACGTAGTGACACGGCGTGGTAACCACGTACTGTGGTAAAGCAAACTAGGCATATGTCACTAACCATGACAAAACGGGTTTCACAGTGTGTGATCAACGTTGAAAATTCATAACACGAGTCACAAATGCTCAGAGGCGGAAGAAATGGTTCCAAAACTCTATGTATCTTCTAGCAAGTAGAAAGATCTTTTGTATGTATTGGTACGGTGTAGATATTGTGCACAATGACGTAGCAAATGAGGCATACGTCACTGCTCATGACCAAATAAGAGTAGTGTGTGTGCTCAACGGTCATAACTCATAGTACAACGAAATAATGGGCAGAAAGAGAAACAATGGTTATGGGAATAATTGGTGTCGACTAGCAAAAACAAAGACCTTCGATTAGTGGTGGTACTGGGTGGCTACCATGCACAATGACCAACCAAAGTATGCATATGTCATTGACCATGACCAACAAGTTTCACCTCATATGGTCAACGTTGACAACTCACAACACGCGTCACTGATAGTCACAGGTGGGTAGCAATGGTTTGGTTAACTAGCTATCAACTAGGAAGCACAAAGACCTTCAATACGTAGTGACACGGCGTGGTAACCACGTACTGTGGTAAAGCAAACTAGGCATATGTCACTAACCATGACAAAACGGGTTTCACAGTGTGTGATCAACGTTGAAAATTCATAACACGAGTCACAAATGCTCAGAGGCGGAAGAAATGGTTCCAAAACTCTATGTATCTTCTAGCAAGTAGAAAGATCTTTTGTATGTATTGGTACGGTGTAGATATTGTGCACAATGACGTAGCAAATGAGGCATACGTCACTGCTCATGACCAAATAAGAGTAGTGTGTGTGCTCAACGGTCATAACTCATAGTACAACGAAATAATGGGCAGAAAGAGAAACAATGGTTATGGGAATAATTGGTGTCGACTAGCAAAAACAAAGACCTTCGATTAGTGGTGGTACTGGGTGGCTACCATGCACAATGACCAACCAAAGTATGCATATGTCATTGACCATGACCAACAAGTTTCACCTCATATGGTCAACGTTGACAACTCACAACACGCGTCACTGATAGTCACAGGTGGGTAGCAATGGTTTGGTTAACTAGCTATCAACTAGGAAGCACAAAGACCTTCAATACGTAGTGACACGGCGTGGTAACCACGTACTGTGGTAAAGCAAACTAGGCATATGTCACTAACCATGACAAAACGGGTTTCACAGTGTGTGATCAACGTTGAAAATTCATAACACGAGTCACAAATGCTCAGAGGCGGAAGAAATGGTTCCAAAACTCTATGTATCTTCTAGCAAGTAGAAAGATCTTTTGTATGTATTGGTACGGTGTAGATATTGTGCACAATGACGTACCCAAGTAGGCATACCTCACTGCTCATGACCAAATAAGTGTAGTGTGTGTGCTCAACGGTCATAACTCATAGTACAACGAAATAATGGGCAGAAAGAGAAACAATGGTTATGGGAATAATTGGTGTCGACTAGCAAAAACAAAGACCTTCGATTAGTGGTGGTACTGTGTGGCTACCATGCACAATGACCAACCAAAGTATTCTTGTGTCACTGAATATCATAAAAAGAGTGTCACAGTGTGTAGTCAAATTTCCTTCTTACTGCTGGTCAATCGGAGCAATGGTTGAGGGGTTATTCAAGCTCGAAGTTGTAAAATTTGAAATTCCGTCTGTGTCTATTTTTTAGATAAAGCTAACTTTGTTATCATTCATAATTTTGAAAACTACCCTCTAGTCTCACAACCCCTTATATTGTGCCCTTTACCCCTAGGACCCCTTATAATGTCATTTGGACATTATACAAACACCATGTGCATTGTCCTAGTGCTTATAGAGTAAGATTCTGGAGCGGTAGGTAATGGGTTTGAATCCTCGTATGCGCAATATAGGATAGGCTCACGTCCTGGAAGGGGGGGGGGGGGGGGGGGGGGNTGGAGCGGTAGGTCCTGGGTTTGAATCCTCGTATGTGCAATATAGGATAGGCTCGCGACCTGGGCGCGGGGGGGGAGGGGGGGTGGGGGGGCGGCCGTGTTGTGATACCTCAACTCTACCTTCGAGCCTAAGCCGTGGGGGGGAAGGGGGGGGTATCATAATGCGGTTGCAAATCTGTCCTCCAGGTCGTCCACAGAACATCCCTCTAGGGGGGTGGGAGGGAGTATTCCAGTGAAGGCACCTACGCGTAGCAAATCAACAAAAACCGACCTGGTGTCAGAGGGAGAAAACTTTTGCTATTTCTTGACTAGCAAGTGCAAATACTTTCAACAAGTAGTGGAAAGGTGTGGCTACCATGCCCAATGACCAACAAGATTAGGCATGTGCCACTTACCATGACCAAATAGTTTTACTATGTGTGGTCAACGTTGACAACCCATAATATGGGTCACAAATTGTCAGAGGGGGAAACAATGGTTTGGGAATACTAGATACCAGCTAGCAAGTACACATACCTTCAATGTGTAGTGGCACAGTGTGGCTACAATGCACAGTGACCAACCAAAGTATGCATATGTCACTGACCATGACCAAAGACTTTCACTTCATGTGGTCTATGTTGACAACTCACAACACAAGTCGCACATATTCAGAGGGGGTAACAATGGTTTGGGAACACTAGCTATCAACTAGAAATCACAAAGACCTTTAATACGTAGTGACAAGGCGTGGTAACCATGTACAGTGACAAGCAAAAGTAGGCATATGTCACCAACCATGACCAAGAGAATTCCACAGTGTGTGGTTAACATTGAATCCGCATAACACAAGTCACAAATGGTCAGAGGGGGAAACAATGGTTTGTGAATACTAGTCATCGACTAACAAGTACAAATACCTTCATTATGTAGTGGCACAGTGTGGCTACAATGCACAGTGACCAACCAAAGTATGCATTTGTCACTGACCATTTCCAACAAATTTCACTTCATGTGGTCAACGTTGACAACTCAGAACACAAGTCAATGATAGTCGGATGGGGGTAACAATGGTTTGGGAACACTAGCTATCAACTGGAAAGCACAAAGACCTTCAATAAGTAGTGACACGGCGTGGTAACCACGTATAGTGGCAAACCAAACTAGGCATATGTCACTAACCTTGAAAAAACGGCATTCACAGTGTGTGTTCAACGTTAAAAACTCATAACACAAGTCACAGATGGTCAGTGGGGGAAACCATGGGTTGGGAAGTAGTTATCAAGTAGCAAGTAGAAAGAACTTCAACAATTACTGGCACGGTGTGGCTAGCGTGCACAGTGACCGACCAAAGGATGCATACGTCACTGACTATGACCAAAGAAGGCCACTATGTATGGTCAACATTGACAACTCATAACACGCGTCACAAATGGTCAGAGGGAGATGCAATGGTCTGGGAGCCCTATACATGGACTAGAAAGGACAAATAACTTCGATACGTAGTGGCACAGTGTGGCTTTTATGCACACCATACAACCAAACTAGGCATATGTCATTGACCATGACCAAAGAATTTCAATATTGGTGGTCAACATTCACCAACCACAACACGAGTCACAAACGGTCAGAGGGGTAAACAATGGTCCGGGAATATCAGGTTTAAACAAGCAAGTACAACAACCTTCAGTCAGTAGTAGCACGGTGTGGCTACCGTGCACAATGACCGACCAACATAGGCATATGTACTGCATTTGACCAAAGAAATCCGCTGTGTGTGGTCAACGTTGACAGCTCATAATACAAGTCACAAATGGTCACAAGGGAAAACAATGGTTTGGGAATACCAAGCATCAAATAGCAACCACAAGGAGCTTCAATACATTATGGCACGGTGTGGATACCATGTACGATGACCAACCAAAGTAGGCATATGTCACTCACCATCACCAAATAATGTCAGTAAGTGTGATAGACTTTGACAACTCATGACACGAGTCACAAATGGTCAGGGTGGAAGGTAATGGTTTGTGAATACTAGTTATCAACTAGCAAGTACAAATACCTTCAATATGTAGTGGCACAGTGTGCCGACAATGCACAGTGACCAACCAAAGTATGTATATGTCACTGACCATGTCCAACAAACTTCACTTCATGTGGTCAACGTTGACAACTCACAACAAGAGTTACTGATAATCAGATGGGGGTAATAGTGGGTTGGGAACACTAGCTATCAGCTAGAAAGCAGAAAGACCTTCAATACGTAGTGACACGGCGTGGTAACCACGTACAGTGACAAACCAAACTAGGCATATGTCATTAACCATGACGAAACGGGATTCACAGTGTGTGATCAACGTTGAAAATTCATAACACGAGTCACAAATGGTCTGTGGGGGAAACCATGGATTGGGACACTAGTTATCAACTAGCAAGTAGAAAGATTTTTAACAAGTAGTGGCACGGTGTGGCTAGTGTGCACAGTGACCAACCAAAGGATGCATATGTCACGGACTATGATCGAAGAGGTCCACGGTGTATGGTCAACATTGACAACTCATAACACGAGTCACAAATTGTTAGAGGGAGAGACAATGGTTTGGGAACCATATGCATGGACTAGAAAGGACAAAGAACTTCAATACGTAGTGGCACGGTGTGGCTACTATGCACACCATAGAACCAAACTAGGCATATGTCACTGACCATGACCAGAGAATTTCAATATGGGTGGTCAATATTCACCAACCATAACACAAGACACAAACGGTCAGGGTGGGAAACAATAGTCTGGGAATATCAGTTCTCAACTAGCAAGTACAAGGACCTTCAATCAGTAGTAGCACGGTGTGGCTACCATGCACAATGACCGACCAACATAGGCATATGTACTGCCTTTGACCAAAGAAACCCATTGTGTGTGGTCAGCGTTGACAACTCATAAAATGAGTCACAAATGATCTGAAGGGGAAACAATGGTTTGGGAACACCAAGTATCAAGTAGCAAGCACAATGAGCTTCAATATGTTGTGGCAGGGTGTGGATACCATGCACGATGACCAACAACGTAGGCATATGTCACTGACCATGACCAAATAGTGTCAGTAAGTTTGGTAAACTTTGACAACTCATAACACGAGTCACAAATGGTCAGGGTGGAAGACAATGGTTTGTGAATACTATTTATCGACTAGCAAGTACAAATACCTTCAATATGTAGTGGCACAGTATGGGTACAATGCACAGTAACCAACCAAAGCATGCATACATCATTGACCATGACCAAGAAAATTCACTTCATGTGGTCAACATTTACAACTCACAACATGTGTCACTGATAGTCAGATGGGGGTACCAATGGTTTTGGGAACACTAGCTATCAGCTAGAAAGCACAAAGACCTTCAATACGTAGTGACACGGCGTGGTAACCACGTACAGTGACAAACCAAACTAGGCATATGTCACTAACCATGACGAAACGGGTTTCACAGTGTGTGATCAACATTGAAAATTCACAACCAGAGTCGCAAACGGTTAGTGGGGGAAACCATGGGTTGGGAACACTAGCTATCAACTAGCAAGTAGAAAGATTTTTAACAAGTACTGGCACAGTGTTGCTAGCGTGCACACTGACCAACCAAAGGACGCATACGTCACTGACTATGACTGACGAAGTCCACTGTGTATGGTCAACATTGACAACTCATAACACGCATCACAAATGACGAAGTCCAGTATGTATGGCCAGAGGGAGAGACAATGGTTTGGAAACCCTATGCATGGACTGGAAAGGACAACTAACTTCAATTTGTAGGGGCACAGTGTGGCTACTATGCACACCATACAATCAAACTAGGCATATGTCACTGACCATGACCAAAGAATTTCAATATGGGTGGTCAACATTCACCAACCAAAACACGAGTCACAAACGGATAGAGGGGAAAGAATGGTCAGGGAATATCAGTTCTCAACTAGCAAGTACAACGACCTTCAATCAGTAGTAGCACGGTTTGGCTACCACGCACAATGACCGACCAATGTAGGCATATATACTGCCTTTGACCAAAGAAATCCACTGTGTGTGGTCAACGTTGACAACTCATAATACAAGTCACAAATGGTCAGAAGTGGAAACAATGGTTTGGGAATACCAAGTATCAATTAGCGAGCACAAGGAGCTTCAATACGTTGTCGCATGGTGTGGATACCATGCACGATGACCAACCAAAGTAGGCATATGTCCTTGACCACGACCAAAAAAAGTCAGTAAGTGTGGTAAACTTTGAAAACTCGTAACACGAGTCCCAAATGGTCAGGGTGGAAGATAATGGTTTGTGAATACTAGTTATCGACTAGCAAGTATGAGTACCTTCAATATGTAGTGGCACAGTGTGGCTACAATGCACAGTGACCAACCAAAGTATGCATATGTCACTAACCATGACCAACAAAATTCACTTCATTTGGTCAATGTTGACAAATCACAACACGAGTCAATGATAGTCATATGGGGGTAACAATGGTTTGAAAACACTAGCTATTAACTAGAAAGCACAAAGACCTTCAATAAGTAGTGACACTGCGTGGTAACCACGTACAGTGACAAACCAAAACTAGGCATATGTCACTAACCATGAGAAAACGGGTTTCACAGTGTGTGGTCAACGCTGAAAACTCATGACACGAGTCACAGATGGTCAGTGGGGGAAACAATGGATTGGGAACACTAGTTATCAACTAGCAAGTAGAAAGCTTTTGAACAAGTAGTGGCACGGTGTGGCTAGCGTGCACAGTGACCAACCAAAGGATGCATACATCACTGACTATGACCGCAGAAGTCCACTATGTATGGTCAGCATTGACAACTCATAACACGATTCACAAATGGTCACTGGGGCAAACCATGGATTGTGAATACTAGTTATCGACTAGCAAGTACAAGTACCTTCAATATGTAGTGACACAATGTGTCTACAATGCACAGTGACCAACCAAAGTATGCATATGTCACTGACCATGACCAACAAAATTCACTTCATGTGGTCAGCGTTGACAACTCACAGCACGAGTCACTGATAGTTAGAGGCGGGTAACAATGGTTTGGGATCACTAGCTATCAACTAGAAAGCAGGAAGACCTTCAATATGTAGTGACACAGTGTGGTAACCACGTACAGTGACAAACCGAACTAGGCCTATGTCACTAACCATGACGAAACAGCATTCACAGTGTGTGTTCAATGTTGAAAACTCATAACACAAGTCACAAATGGTCAGTGGGGGAAACCATGGGTTGGGAAGTAGTTATCAACTAGCAAGTAGAAATGTTTTCAACAATTAGTGGCACGGTTTGACTAGCGCGCACAGTGACCAACCAAAGGATGCATACGTCACTGACTCTGACCAAAGAAGTCCACTATGTATGGTCAACATTGACAGCTCATAACACGAGTCACAAATGGTCAGAGGGAGAGAAAGGTTTCGAAACCTTATGCATGGACTAGAAAGGACAAATGTCTTTCATACGTAGTGGCACGGTGTGGCTACTATGCACACCATACAACCAAACTAGGCATATGTCACTGACCATGACCAAAGAATTTCAATTTGGGTGGTCAACATTCACCAACCATAACAAGAGTCACAAACGGTCAGAGGGGGAAACAATGGTTCGGGAATATCAGTTCTCAACTAGCAAGTACAACGACCTTCAATCAGTAGTAGCATGGTGTGGCTACTGTGCAGAATGACCGACCAACGTAGGTATATGTACTGCCTTTGACCAAAGAAATCCGCTGTGTGTGGTCAACATTGACAGCCCATAATACGAGTCACAAATGGTCAGAAGGGGAAACAATGGTTTGGGAATACCAAGCAACATATACCAAGCACAAGGAGCTTCAATACATTGTGGCAAGGTGTGGATACCATGCACGATGACCAACCAAAGTAAGAATATGTCACTGACTATGACCAAATAATGTCAGTAAGTGTTGTAAACTTTGACAACTCATAACACGAGTCACAAATGGTCAGGGTGGAAGATAATGGTTTGTGAATACTAGTTATCGACTAGGAAGTACAGATACCTTCAATATGTAGTGATACAAGATGGCTACAATGCACAGTGACCAACCAAAGTATGCATATGTCACTGACCATGACCAACAAAATTCACTCCATGTGGTCAACGTTGACAACTCACAACACGAGTCAGTGATAGTCACATGGGGGTAACAATGGTCTGGGAACACTAGCTATCAACTAGAAAGCACAAAGACCTCCAATACGTAGTGACACGGCGTGGTAACCACGTATAGTGACAAACCAAACTAGGCATATGTCACTAACCATGACAAAATGGGTTTCACAGTGTGTGGTCAACGTTGAAAACTCATAACACGAGTCACAAATGGTCAGTGGGGGAAACCATGGGTTGAGAACACTGTTTATCAACAAGCAAGTAGAAAGATTTTCAACAAGTAGTGGCACGGTGTGGCTAGCGTGCACAGTGACCAACCAAAGGATGCATACGTCACTGACTATGACCGAAGAAGTCCACTATGTATGGTCAACATTGACAACTCATA
>SZWC01008090.1:106508-120490 GCA_023375785.1 Penium margaritaceum
AAAGAATTTCAATATGGGTGGTCAACATTCACCAACCATAACACGAGTCACAAACGGTCAGAGGGGGAAACAATAGTCCGGGAATATCAGTTCTCAACTGGCAAGTACAAAGACCTTCAATCAGTAGTAGCATGGTGTAGCTACCATGCACAATGACCGACCAACGTAGGCATATGTACTGCCTTTGACCAAAGAAATCCACTGTGTGTGCTTAACGTTGACAACTCACAATACGAGTCACAAATGGTGAGAAGGGGAAACAATGGTTTGGAAACACCAAGTATCAAATAGCAAGCACAAGGAGCTTCCATACGTTGTGGCACGGTGTGGACACCATGCACGATGCCCAACCAAAATAGGCATATGTCACTGACCATGCCCAAATAATGTCACTAAGTGTGGTAAACTTTGACAACTCATAACACGAGTCACAAATGGTCAGGGTGGAAGATAATGGTTTGTGAATACTAGTTATCAACTAGCAAGTACAAATACCTTCAATATGTAGTGGCACAGTGTGGCTACAATGGATAGTGACCAAGCAAAGTGTACATATGTCACTGACCATGACCAACAAAATTCACTTCATGTGGTCAATGTTGACAACTCACAACACGAGTCATTGATAATCAGATGGGGGTAACAATGGTTTCGGAACACTAGCTATCAACTAGAAAGCACAAAGACCTTCAATACGTAGTGACACGGTGTAGTAACTACGTGCAGTGACAAACCAAACTAGGCATATGTCACTAACCATGAAGAAACGGGTTTCACAGGGTGGCCAGCGTTGAAAACTCATAACACGAGTCACAAATGGTCAGTGGGGGAAACCATGGGTTGGGAACACTAGTTATCAACTAGCAAGTAGAAATATTTTCAACAAGTAGTGGCACGGTGTGCCTGGCGTGCACAGTGACCAACCAAAGGATGCATACGTCACTGACTATGACCGAAAACGTCCACTATGTATGGTCAACATTGACAATTCATAACACGAGTCACAAATGGTCAGAGGGAGAGACAATGGTTCGGGAACCCTATGCATGGACTAGAAAGGACAAATAACTTCAATACGTAGAGGCACGTTGTGGCTACTATGCACACCAAACAACCAAACTAGACATATGTCACTGACCATGACCAAAGAATTTCTATATGGGTGGTCAACACACACCAACCATAACACGAGTCACAAACGGTCAGAGTGGGAAACAATGGTCCGGGAATATCAGTTCTCAACTAGCAAGTACAAAGACCTTCAATCAGTGGTAGCACGGTGTGGCCACCATGCACAATGACCGCCCAACGTAAGCATATGTACTGCCTTTGACCAAAGATATCCGCTGTGTGTGGTCAACGTTGACAACTCATAATACGAGTCACAAATGGTAAGAAGGGGAAACAATGGTTTGGGAACACCAAGTATCAAATAGCAAGCCCAAGGAGATTCAATACGTTGTGGCACGGTGTGGATACCATGCACGATGCCCAACCAAAGTAGGCATATGTCACTGACCATGCCCAAATAATGTCACTAAGTGTGGTACACTTTAACAACTCATAACACGAGTCACAAATGGTCAGGGTGGAAGATAATGGTTTGTGAATACTAGTTATCAACTAGCAAGTACAAGTACCTTCAATATGTAGTGGCATAGTGTGGCTACAATGCACAGTGACCAACCAAAGTATGCATATGTAACTGACCATGACCAAAACAAATTCACTTCATGTGGTCAACGTTGACCACTCACAACACGAGTCACTGATAGTCAGATGGGGGTATCAATGGTTTGGGAACACTAGCTATCAACTAGAAAGCACAAAGACCTTCAATACGTAGTGACACGGCGTGGTAACTATGTGCAGTGACAAACCAAACTAGGCATATGTCACTAACCATGATGAAACGAGTTTCACAGGGTGGTCAACGTTGAAAACTCATAACACGAGTCACAATTGGTCAGTGGGGGAAACCATGGGTTGGGAACACTAGTTATCAACTAGCAAGTAGAAAGATTTTCAACAAGTAGTGGCACTGTGTGCCTAGCGTGCACAATGACCAACTAAAAAATGCATACGTCACTGACTATGACCGAAAAAGTCCACTATGTATGGTCAACATTTACAACTCATAACACGAGTCACAAATGGTCAGAAGGAGAGACAATGGTTTGGGAACCCTATGCATGGACTAGAAAGGACAAATAACTTCAATACGTAGAGGCATGTTGTGGCTATTATGCCCACCAAACAACCAAACTAGACATTTGTCACTGACCATGACCAAAGAATATCAATATGGGTGGTCAACACTCACCAACAATAACACGAGTCACAAACGGTCAGAGGGGGAAACAATGGTCCGGGAATATCAGTTCTCAACTAGCAAGTACAAATACCTTCAATCAGTAGTAGCACGGTGTGGCTACCATGCACAATGACCGACCAACGTAGGCATATGTACAGCCTTTGACCAAAGAAATCCGCTCTGTGTGGTCAACGTTGACAACTCATAATACGAGTCACAAATGGTGAGAAGGGGAAACAATGGTTTGCAAACACCAAGTATCAAATAGCAAGCACAAGGAGCTTCAATACGTTGTGGCACGGTGTGGATACCATGCACGATGCCCAACCAAAGTAGGCATATGTCACTGACCATGCCCAAATAATGTCACTATGTGTGGTAAACTTTGACAACTAATAACACGAGTCACAAATGGTCAGAGTGGAAGATAATGGTTTGTGAATACTAGTCATCAACTAGCAAGTACAAATACCTTCAATATGTAGTGGCATAGTGTGGCTACAATGCACAGTGACCAACAAAAGTATGCATATGTCACTGACCATGACCAACAAAATTCGCTTCATGTCGTCAACGTTGACAAATCACAACACGAGTCACTGATAATCGGATGGGGGTAACAATGGTTTGGGAACACTAGCTATCAACTAGAAAACACAAAGACCTTCAACACGTAGTGACACGGCGTGGTAACTACGTGCAGTGACAAAGAAAACTAGGCATATGTCACTAACCATGACGAAACGGATTTCACAGGGTGGCCAGCGTTGAAAACTCATAACACGAGTCACAAATGGTCAGTGGGGGAAACCATTGGTTGGGAACACTAGTTATCAACTAGCAAGTAGAAAGATTTTACACAAGTACTGGCACGGTGTGCCTGGTGTGCATAGTGACCAACCAAAGGATGCATAGGTCACTGACTATGACCGAAAAAGTCCACTATGTATGGTCAACATTGACAACTCATAACACGAGTCACAAATGGTCAGAGGGAGAGACAATGGTTTGGGAACCCTCTGCATGGACTAGAAAGGACAAATAACTTCAATACATAGAGGCACGTTCTGGCTACTATGCACACCAAACAACCAAACTAGACATATCTCACTGACCATGACCAAAGAATTTCAATATGGGTTTTCAACACTCGCCAACCATAACACGAGTCACAAACGGTCAGAGGGGGAAACAATGGTCCGGGAATATCAGTTCTCAACTAGCAAGTACAAAGACCTTTAATCAGTAGTAGCACGGTGTGGCTACCATGCACAACGACCGACCTACATAGGCATATGTACTGCCTTTGATCAAAGAAGTCCGCTGTGTGTGGTCAACGTTGACAACTCATAATACCAGTCACAAATGGTGAGAAGGGGAAACAATGGTTTGGGAACACCAAGTATCAAATAGCAAGCCCAAGGAGCTTCAATACGTTGTGGCACGGTGTGGATACCATGCATGATGCCCAACAAAAGCAGGCAAATGTCACTGACCATGCCCAAATAATGTCAGTAAGTGTGGTAAACTTTGACAACTCATAACATGAGTCACAAATGGTCAGGGTGGAAGATAATGGTTTGTAAATACTAGTTATCGACTAGCACGTACAAACACCTTCAATATGTAGTGGCACAGGGTGGCTACAATGCACAATGACCAACCAAAGTATGCATATGTCACTGACCATGACCAACAGAATTCACTTCATGTGGTCAAAGTTGACAACTCACAACTTGAGTCCATGATAGTTCGATGGGGGTAGCAATGGTTTGCGAACACTAGCTATCAACTAGAAAGCACAAAGACCTTCAATACATAGTGACACGGCGTGGTAACCACGTATAGTGACAAACCAAACTAGGCATATGTCACTAACCACGACAAAACGGGTTTCAGTGTGTGGTCAACGTTGAAAACTCATAACACGAGTCACAAATGGTCAGTTGGGGAAACCATGGGTTGGGAACACTAGTTATTAACTAGCAAGTAGAAAGATTTTCAACAAGTAGTGGCACGGTGTGCCTAGCGTGCACACTCACCAACCAAAGGATGCATACGTCACTGACTATGACCGAAGAAGTCCACTATGTATGGTCAACATTGACAACTCATAACACGAGTCGCAAATGGTCAGAGGGAGAGACAATGGTTTTAGAACCCAATGCATGGACTAAAACGGACAAATGAATTCAATACGTAGTGGCACGGTGTGGCTACTATGCACACCATACAACAAAACTAGGCATATGTCACTCACCATGACCAAAGAATTTCAATATGGGTGGTCAACATTCACCAACCATAACACAAGTCACAAACGGTCAGAGGGGGAAACAATGGTCCGGGAATATCAGTTCTCAACTAGCAAGTACAACGACCTTCAATCAGTAGTAGCACGGTGTGGCTACCGTGCACAATGACCGACCAACGTAGGCATATGTACTGCCTTTGACCAAAGAAATCCGCTGTGTGGTCAACGTTGACAACTCATAACACAAGTCACAAATGGTCAGAATGGTAAACAATGGTTTAGGAATACCAAGTTTCAAATAGCAATCACAATGAGCTTCAATACATTGTGGCACGGTGTGGATACCATGCACGATGACCAACCAAAGTAGGCATATGTCACTGACCATGACCAAATAATGTCAGTACGTGTGGTATACTTTGACAAGTCATAACACGAGTCACAAATGCTCAGGGTGGAAGATAATGGTTTGTGAATACTAGTTATCAACTAGCAAGTACAAATACCTTCAATATGTAGTGGCACAGTGTGGCTAAAATGCACAGTAACCAACCAAAGTATGCGTATGTCACTGACCATGACCAACAAAATTCACTTCACGTGGTCAACGTTGACAACTCACAACTTGAGTCCATGATAGTTCGATGGGGGTAGCAATGGTTTGCGAACACTAGCTATCAACTAGAAAGCACAAACACCTTCAATAAGTAGTGACACAGCGTGGTAACCACGTACAATGACAAACCAAACTAGGCATATGTCACTAACTATGGTGAAACGGGTTTCATTGTGTGTTGTCAACGTTCAAAACTCATAACACGAGTCAGAAGTGGTCAATGGGGGAAACCATGGGTTGGAAACTCTGGTTATAAGCTAGCAAGTAGAAATATTTTCAACAAATAGTGGTACGGTGTGGCTAGCGTGCACAGTGACCAACCAAAAGATGCATACGTCACTGACTATGACTGAAGCAGTCCACTATGTATGGTCAACGTTGACAACTCATAACACGAGTGATAAAATGTCAGAGGGAGAGACAATGGTTTGTGAACCATATGCATGGACTAGAAAGGACAAATAACTTCAATACGTAGTGGCATGGTGTGGCTACTATGCACACCATACAACCAAACTAGGAATATGTCACTGACCATGACCAAAGACTTTCAACATGGGTGGTCAACATTCACCAACAATAACACAAGTCACAAACGGTCAGAGGGGGAAACAATGGTCCGGGAATATCAGTTGTCAACTAGCAAGTACAACCACCTTCAATCAGTAGTAGCACGGTGTGGCTACCATGCACAATGACCAACCAACGTATGCATATGTACTGCCTTTGACCAAAGAAATCCGCTGTGTGGTCAACGTTGACAACTCATAATACGAGACACAAATGGTCAGAAGGGGAAACAATGGTTTGGGAATACCAAGTATCAAATAGCAAGCACAAGGAGCTTCAATACATTGTGGCACAGTGTGGATACCATGCACAATGACCAACCAAAGTAGGCATATGTCACTGACCATGACCAAATAATGCCAGTAAGTGTGGTAAACTTTGACAACGAATAACACGAGTCACAAATGGTCAGGGTGGAAGATAACGGTTTGTGAATACTAGTTATTGACTAGCAAGTACAAATACCTTCAATATGTAGTGGCACAGTGTGGCTACAATGCACAGTGACCAACCAAAGCATGGATATGTCACTGACCATGACCAACATGCTTCACTTCATGTGGTCGACGTTGACAACTCACAACACGAGTCACTGATATTCAGAGGCCGGTAACAATGGTTTGGGAACACTAGCTTTCAACTAGAAAGCACAAAGACCTTCACTACATAGTGACACGGCCTGGTAACCACGTACAGTGACAAACCAAACTAGGCATTTGGCACTAACCACGACAAAGCGGATTTCCCAGTGTGTGGTCAATGTTGAAAACTCATAACACAAGTCACAAATGGTCAGTGGGGGACACCATTAGTTGGGAAGTAGTTATCAACTAGCAAGTAGAAAGATTTTCAACAATTAGTGGCACGGTGTGGCTAGCGTGCACAGTGACCAACCAAAGGATGCATGCGTCACTGACTGTGACCGAAGAAGTCCACTATGTATGGTCAACATTGACAATTCATAACACGAGTCACAAATGGTCAGAGGGAGAGACAATGGTTTGGTAACCCTATGCATGGACTAGAAAGGACACATACCTTCAATACGTAGTAGCACGGTGTGGCTACTATGCACACCATACAACCAATTTAGGCATATGTCATTCACCATGACTAAAGAATTTCAATATGGGTGGTCAACATTCACCAACCATAACACAAGCCACAAACGGTCAGAGGGGGAAACAATGGCCCGGGAATATCAGTTGTCAACTAGCAAGTACAACCACCTTCAATCAGTAGTAGCACGGTGTGGTTACCGTGCACAATGACCGACCAACGTAGGNATTGTGGCACGGTGTGGATACCATGCACGATGATCAACCAAAGTAGGCATATGTCACTGACCATGACCAAATACTGTCAGTAAGTGTAGTAAACTTTGACAACTCATATCACAAGTCAGAAATGGTCAGGATGAAGATAATGGTTTGTGAATACTAGTTATCAACTGGCAAGTACAAATACCTTCAATATGTAGTGGCAGAGTGTGGCTTCAATGCACATTGACCAACCAACGTATGCATGTGTCACTGACCATGACCAAAAAATTTCACTTCACGTGGTCAATGTTGACAACTCACAACACGAGTCTATGATAGTCAGATGGGGGTAACAATGGTTTGGGAACACTAGCTATCAAGTAGAAAGCAGAAAGACATTCAATAAGTAGTGACACGGCGTGGTAACCACGTACAGTGACAAACCAAACTAGGCATATGTCACTAACCATTACAAAACGGGTTTCACAGTGCGTGGTCAACGTTGAAAACTCATAACACGAGTCACAAATGGTCAGTGGCAGAAACCATGGGTTGAGATCACTACTTATCAACAAGCAAGTTGAAAGTTTTTTAACAAGTAGTGGCACGGTGTGGCTAGCGTGCACATGGACCAACCAAAGGATGCATACGTCACTCACTATGATCGAAGAAGTCCACTATGTATGGGCAACATTGACAACTCATAACACAAGTCACAAATGGTCAGAGGGAGAGAGAATAGTTTGGGAACCCTATGCATGGACAAGAAAAGACAAATAACTTCAATACGTAGTTGCACGGTGTGGCTACTATGCACACCATACAACCAAACTAGGCATTTGTCACTGACCATGACCAAAGAATTTTCATATGGGTGGTCAACATACACCAACCATAACACGAGTCACAAACGGTCAGAGGGGGAAACAATGGTCCAGGAATATCAGTTCTCAGTTAGAAAGTACAAAGACCTTCAATCTGTAGTAGCATGGTGTGGCTACCATGCACAAAGACCGACCAATGTAGGCATATGTACTGCCTTTGACCAAAGAAATCCGCTGTGTGTGCTCAACGTTGACAACTCATAATACGAGGCACAAATGGTCAGAAGGGGAAACAATGGTTTGGGAACACCAATAATCAAATAGCAAGCACAAGGAGCTTCAATACATCGTGGCACGGTGTGGATACCATGCACGATGATCAACCAAAGTAGGCATATGTCACTGACCATGCCCAAATAATGTTAGTAAGTTTGGTTAACTCTCACAACTCATAACACGAGTAAAAAACGGTCAGGATGGAAGATAATGGTTTGTTAATACTAGATTGACTAGCAAGTATAAATACCTTCAATATGTAGTGGCACAGTGTGGCTATAATGCACAGTGACCAACCAAAGCATGCATATGTCACTGACCATCACCAAGAAATTTCACTTCATGTGTTCAACGTTGACAACTCAGAACATGAGTCAATGATAGTCAGATGGGGGTAACAATGGTTTGGGAACACTAGCTATCAACTAGAAAGCACAAAGACCTTCAATAAGTAGTGACACGGCGTGGTAACCACGTACAGCGACAAACCAAACTAGGCATATGTCACTAACCATGAGGAAACGGGTTTCAGAGTGTGTGGTCAACGTTGAAAACTCATAACATGAGTCACAAATGGTCAGTGGGGGAAACCATGGGTCGGGAACACTACTTATCAACGAGCAAGTAGAAAGATTTTCAACAAGTAGTGGCACGGTGTGGCTAGCGTGCACAGTGACCAACCGAAGGATGCATACGTCACTGACTATGACCGAAGAAGTCCACTCTGTATGGTTAACATTGACAACTCATAACACGAGTCACAAATGGTCAGAAGGAGAGACAAAGGTTTGGGAACCCTATGCATGGACTAGAGAGGACAAATAACTTCAATACGTAGAGGCACGTTGTGGCTACTATGCACACCATACAAGCAAACTAGGCATATGTCACTGACCATGACCAAAGAATTTCAATATGGGTGGTCATAATTCACCAACCATAACACGAGTCACAAACGGTCAGAGGGGGAAACAATGGCCCGGGAATATCAGTTGTCAACTAGCAAGTACAACGACCTTCAATGAGTAGTAGCATGATGTGGCTACCGTGCACAACGACCGACCAACGTAGGCATATGTACAGCTTTTGACCAAAGAAATCCGCTGTGTGTGGTCAATGTTGACAACTCATAACACGAGTTACAAATGGTCAGAAGGGGAAATAATGGTTTGGGAATACCAAGTATCAAATAGGTAGCACAAGGAGCTTCAATACTTGTGGCATGGTGTGGATACCATGCACGATGATCAACCAAAGTAGGCATATGTCACTGACCATGACCAAATAATGTGAGTAAGTGTAGTAAACTTTGACAACTCATAACACGCCTCATAAATGGTCAGGATGGAAGATAATGGTTTGTGAATACTAGTTATCAACTAGCAAGTACAAATACCTTCAGTATGTAGTGGCACAGTGTGGCTACAATGCACAGTGACCAACCAAAGTATGCATATGTCACTGACCATCACCAACAGATTTCACTTCATGTGGTCAACGTTGACAACTCACAACACGAGTCAATGATAGTCAGATGGGGGTAACAATGGTTTGGGAATACTAGCTATCAACTAGAAAGCACAAACACCTTCAATAAGTAGTGACACGGCGTGGTAGCCACGTACAGTGACAAACCAAACTAGGCATATGTCACTAACCATGACGAAACGGGTTTCACAGTGTGTGGTCAACGTTGAAAACTCATAACATGAGTCACAAATGGTCAGTGGTGGAAACCATGGGTTGAGAACACTAGTTATCAACTAGCAAGTAGAAAGATTTTTAACAAGTAGTGGCACGGTGTGGCTAGCGTGCATAGTGACCAACCAAGATATGCTTACGTCACTGACTATGACCAAAGAAGTCCACTATGTATGGTCAACATTGACAGCTCATAACACAAGTCACAAATGGTCAGAGGGAGAGACAATGGTTTGGGAACCTTGTGCATGGACTAGAAAGGACAAATAACTTCAATAAGTAGTGGCACGGTGTGGCTACTATGCACACCATACAACCAAACTAGGCATATGTCACTGACCATGACCAGAGAATTTCAATATGGGTGGTCAACGTTCACCAACCATAACACGAGTAACAAACGGTCAGAGGGGGAAACAATTGTCCGGGAATATCAGTTCTCAACTAGCAAGTACAACGACCTTCAATCAGTAGTAGCACGGTGTGGCTACCATGCACAATGACTGACCAACGTCGGCATATGTACTGCCTTTGACCAAAGAAATCCGCTGTGTGTGGTCAACGTTGACAACTCATAACAAAAGTCACTTATCGAGAGAAGGGGAAACAATGGTTTGGGAACACTAAGTATCAAATAGGAAGCACAAGGAGCTTCAATACGTTGTGGCAGGGTGTGGATACCATGCACGATGACCAACCAAAGTAGGCATATGTCACTGACCATGCCCAAATACTGTCACTAAGTGTGGTAAACTTAGACAGCTCAATACACGAGTCACAAATGGTCAAGGTGGAAGATAATGGTTTGGGAATACTAGATACCAACTAGAGGATACACATACATTCAATGTGTAGTGGCACAGTGTGGCTACAATGCACAGTGACCAACCAAAGTATGCATATGTCACTGACCATGACCAAAGAATTTCACTTCATGTGGTCAATGTTGACAACTCACAACACGAGTCTCAGATATTCAGAGGGGGTAACAATGGTTTGGGAACACTAGCTATCATCTAGAAAGCACAAAGACCTTTAATACGTAGTGACGTGGTGTGGTAACCATGTACAGTGACAAACCAAAGGAGGCATATGTCACCAACCATGACCAAGAGAATTTTACAGTGTATGGTCAACGTTGAAAATTCATACAACGAGTCACACATCGTCAGAGGGGGGAACCATGGGTGAAGAACACTAGTTATCAACTAGCAAGTAGAAAGCTTTTCATCAATTAGTGGCACGGTGTGGCTAGCATGGACAGTGACCAACCAAAGGATGCATATGTCACTAACTATGACCGAAGAAGTCCACTATGTATGGTTAATATTGACAGCTCATAACACGAGTCACAAATGGTCAAAGGGAGAGACAATGGTGTGGGAACCATATGCATGGACTAGAAAGGACAAATAACTTCAATACGTAGTGGCACGGTGTGGGTACTATGCACACCAAACAACCAAACAAGCCATATGTCACTGACCATGACCAGAAAAGTTCAATATGGGTAGTCAACGTTCACCAACCATGACACGAGTCACAAACGGTGAGAGGGGGAAACAATGGTCCGGGAATATCAGTTCTCAACTAGCAAGTACAACGACCTTCAATCAGTAGTAGCACGGTGTGGCTACCATGCACAATGACCGACCAACATAGGCAATTGTACTGCCTTTGACCAAATAAATCCGTTGTGTGTGGTCAACGTTGACAGCTCAAAATATGAGTCACAAATGGTCAGAAGGGGAAACAATGGTTTGGGAATACCAAGAATCAAAGAGCAAGCACAGGGAGCCTCAATACGTTGTGGCACGGTGTGAATACCATGCACGATGTCCAACCAAAGTTGGCATATGTCAATGACCATGACCAAATAATGTCAGTAAGTATGGTAAACTTTGACAACTCATAACACAAGTCACAAATGGTCAGGATGGAAGATAATGGTTTTTGAATACTAGTTATCGACTAGCAAGTACAAATACCTTCAATATGTTGTTGCACAGTGTGGCTACAATGCACAGTGACCAACCAAAGTATGCATATGTCACTGACCATGACCAACACATTTCACTTCATGTGCTTAATGTTGACAACTCACAACACGAGTCAATGATTGTCAGAGGGGGGTAACAATGGTTTGGGAACACTAGTTATCAACTAGAAAGCACAAAGACCTTCAATAAGTAGTGACACGGCGTGGTAACCACATACAGTGACAAACCAAACCAGGCATATGTCACTAACCATGACGAAACGGGTTTCACAGTGTGTGGTCAACGTTGAAAACTCATAACACGAGTCACAAATGGTCAGTGGGGGAAACCATGGGTTGGAAACACTAGTTATCAACTAGCAAGTAGAAATATTTTCATCAATTAGTGGCACGCAGTGGCTAGTGTGGACAGTGACCAACCAGAGGATGCATATGTCACTAACTATGACCGAAGAAGTCCACTATGTATTGTCAACATTGACAACTCATAACACGAGACACAAATGGTCAGACGGAGAGACAATGGTTTGGGAACCCTATGCATGGACTAGAAAGGACAAATAACTTCAATACGTAGTGGCACGGTGTGGCTACTATGCACAACATACAACCAAACTAGGCATATGTCACTGACCATGACCAAAAAAAATCAATATGGGTGGTCAACATTCACCAACCATAACACGAGTTACAAACGGTCAGAGGGGGGAAAAATGGTCCGGGAATATCAGTTCTCAACTAGGAAGTACAACGACCTTCAATCAATAGTAGTACGGTGTGGCTACCATGCAGGATGACCGGCCAACGTAGGCATATGTACTCCCTTTGACCAAAGAAATACGCTGTGTGTGGTCAACATTGACAACTCATAATAAGAGATACAAATGGTCAGAAGGGGAAAAAATGGTTTAGGAACACAAAGTATGAAATAGCAAGCATAGGGAGCCTCAATACATTGTGGCACGGTGTGGATACCATGCACGATGACCAAGCAAAGTAGGCATATGTCACTGACCATGACCGAATAATGTCTATAAGTGTGTTAAACTTTCATAACTCATAACACGAGTCACAAATGGTCAGGATAGAAGATAATGGTTTGTGAATACTAGTTATTGACTAGCATGTACAAATACCTTCAATATGTAGGGGCACAGTGTGGCTACAATGCATAGTGACCAACCAAGTTATGCATATGTCACTGACCATGACCAACAAATTTGACCTCATCTGGTCAATGTTGACAACTCACAACACGAGTCAATGATAGTCAGATGGGGGTAACAATGGTTTGGAAACCCTATCTATCAAATAGAAAGCACAAAGACATTCAATAAGTAGTGACACGGCATGGTAACCACGTACAGTGACAAACCAAACTAGGTATATGTCACTAACCATAACGAAATGGGTTTCACAGTGTGTGGTCAACGTTAAAAAGCAATAACACGAGTCACCAATGGTCAGTGGGGCAAACCATGGGTTGGGAACACTACTTATCAACAAGCAAGTAGAAACATTTTCAACAAGTAGTGGCATGGTGTGGCTAGTGTGCACAATGACCAATCAAAGGATGCATACCTCACTGACTATGACCGAAGATATCCACACTACGTATGGTCAACATTGACAGCTCATACCACAAGTCACAAATGGTCAAAGGAAGAGACAATGGTTTGGGAACCCTATGCATGGACTTGAATGGACAAATAACTTCAATACGGTGTGGCATGGAGTGGCTACTATGCACACCATACAACCAAACTAGGCATATGTCACTGACCATGACCAAAGAATTTCAATATGGGTGGTCAACATACACCAACCATAATACGAGTCACAAACGGTTAGAGGGGGAAACAATGGTTCGGGAATATCAGTTCTCAACTAGCAAGTACAAAGACCTTCAATCAGTAGTAGCACGGTGTGGCTACCATGCACAATGACCGACCAACGTAGGCATATGCACTGCCTTTGACCAAAGAAATCCATTGTGTGTGCTCAACGCTGACAACTCATAATACGAGTCACAAATGGTGAGAAGGGGAAACAATGGTTTGGGAACACCAAGTATCAAATAGCAAGCACAAGGAGCTTCAATACGTTGTGGCACGGTGTGGATACCATGCACGATGACCAACCAAAGTAGGCATATGTCACTGACCA
>SZWC01008091.1:9292-28455 GCA_023375785.1 Penium margaritaceum
TAAAGGTTTCATGATAGGTTTGAGTACAAAAGGCCTAAGACTCTGGAGCTAAAGAAGGCATCAGTTGCGACAGAAATTGTCCTGGCATCCAGAGTGTGTTGCGAGAGACAGTCCCTCGGCCACTGGTCTCGGCTTTGCAACTAGTTTCCCGTCGGAACTTGACCGTCGACTCTCGACTCTACCGCTGCCGCTAGAAACGTAGGATAGACCCTTCGACCTCGACTTCGACCTCGACCTTGCGAAGTCAACATGGGTGTGCGTGTGTGCGTGTGCATGCGTGCTTGTGTGCGTGCATGCGCGCGTCCGTGCGTGCGTGTGCATGGTCAGACAGTCACATGTACACAGCACACTCACTTTCTGAGGGTCGCCTCCTTCTCTGCGATCACCTGCATTTATTGCAGACGACAGCATAGGACCATCCATGCGTAAATCAACCAATCAGCCCTTTGAGAAAATGAACATAACTTTCAATTCTCTTCCATTCATGCAGGAGATAAACCATATTCGCGAAGGCTCCCACAGCGGCTTCATGATGTTTGTTCTTTCTTCTCTACAAAGCCGGTTGAGCCAGGCTCGAGCACAAGCAAACCAATGATTCACAAACGTCCTGTGTCATGTCATTGGCTCTAGAGCAAGGACGCTCTCATGCAATATGCGATGCAGGGGTTGCGCCGCATGGCACATAAGGTTTGTGCCGTGTATCTCATCATTGCAAGGCGGCTACGATGGTCTGAGAAGCTTAGGAAAGACAAGACTTAGGTTTAAGTCTTGTCTTTCAGGCAGCTCAAATGTCAGATACAAAAGAAGCAAGCCGAGCAGCAGGAGAAAACCCAACTAGATGCTCAGCAGCAACAATAAGTGGGGAAACGTCGCGTCGTAAATGACAAGGGTCTGATTTGCTCTCCCGCGAACCACACACAGACTTTGTTCCACAACTGAAAGCTCATCGGAACAAGTCTTCACAGCATTAAAAAAACTGTCATTCGAAGCACTGATCCCTTCATCCCACAATCTTGGCGTCCACAAAAACATGGATTCATTGGCCTGCTGCTGCTGCTGCGGCGGCGGCGGCGGCGTTGGCGGCGGCAGCTGCTGCTGCAGCCGCTGCTGCTCCCAGGGAAGCAGCAGCAGGGAGCCTGCTGCCTCAGTTGCAATGCAACTGAGATTTCAGCCGAGGCTGGTCGTACGGCTAACGGCCGCTAGAAGAAGTAGCTACCATGGCACGTCTGCTTTGGCCAACGCTGACCAAGCTGAGCCAAGAAGGGCCCTCCTCCATTACCCCCACCCTTCCCCCCATCCTCGCGCCCACCCTTGCTCCCATCCTCACGCCCACCCTTGCCCCGAGGCCGCCCCCGACCCCACCCTAAGCCACTCCACGAGATACCAACGCACCTGTTCGGTGTAGGCAATGACGGGCAGCTCAGACGCCACTCCATCTGCACCCTGAGGCACCACAAGCTCCTTTTCATCCAACTGGTGGTGCTTCCCCCCTGCTTCAGCCGCTGCTGCTGGGGTGGCTGCCGCAGTAGACGACGCCGCAGGAGTGGTGGACAAGGAGGAGGCGGCCGAAGAAGCTGCTGGTCCACCAGACGTCGCTGCAGCTCCAGGCGCCGGTTCAGCAGCAGCCGGTGAAGCTTGAACCTGTCCTCCTTGAGACGCCATTGCCGCCGTCTTCCTTGCCAAGTCGAGACGCTGCAGCCGCGACACGGCTGCGCAATGCTGTGCTGCGCTGACTGTTCCCAGATCACTAGGCAAGATCAGAACACCGGGCTAGATCGCAGCACACGAGCGACCACACCCTCGTCTAAAGCATCAATGTCTTTTTCTTCCCCCGTCGCTGTTGCAGACTTGTCGACTACCCAATACAGGAGGGGCGATGAGCAATGCTGCCCTAGTACATTGCTGCGATGACTTATTGCCACCGTCGCGTGGCCGCCGGGTAATCTTAAGATGTCCCTCACAGAGAACGTCCAGAACGACTGCATACGCTGCCTTCGCGACGGATGCCCAAAGGGGTACGGCCCCGACATCACCGCAGTGCCTCAGGGTTTGAACCGACGCCCTGTTACTGCTAGTGATTCAGGCATCCATTGGCGGGTAGCGACGTTGCGATTCGTTGCGAGAGATCTGCGAGAGCTCGCTGTCTTGCGCGATTCCGCCACTCCCCGGCTGCATTACGCGGTGATTATTGTGTGATTAACCGCCGAATAACTGATCATCGACACCCCAGAATTCCTACGTGGCAGGTCTCCACAGATGTTGCAGAATCATTTCGTGAATCGAAACGGAGATTCACAACGAATGCCCAAAATCAAGAGGTACTATGAAATTGGTAGGTGAAATCACGCTTCAGCTGAAAGCGAGTGTCATCGACGGGTGACGAGAGCCCACCGCAACCGACGATTTATCCAACTACTTGCATCAGAAAAACAACTAAAGGAAGGGGCAACCGCAGGAGAGGCGTCGATCCGACGATCGCAGGGTCTGGCGATCCGGCTTGCCATCGTTGTTGGACGTCGTCCCGCAAAATCAAGACGTCAATCGCTGATTTTTCGGAAAGCAAACCGCGCGACTGCCAATCGGCCACATCGACTTTAACGCTAATTGGAAATGGTGACCTCAAAGGCAAATAATAAAACGCAATCATAAAAATTCGATGAATCGATGAAACCATAGAATCAATAACACTAACCCAGCGTCGGTTCATCGCCTGAACGACATCACGAGACGACAACCTGCAACTTTCGCTCCCGTTTCGCACGGCAATGCGTCGGCCTGTCTGCTCGTCCTACAATAGGCGGAATAGGGCAGAGAACCAACGTAGTGATTCTAAATTTAATTCTAGGGTTTTATGCATTTCCCTCTCAAATACTCATTTTTTAATGATTTTCCACCAACAGCACAGGGGTTCAAATCAGCGGGAAATCACATCCGACCCCATGGATCAGGCGCGTTTTTGCTTCCGTGTGTGAGGGAAAAAAACACTGATTTCACGGAAAGACCTCAAGGCCGCCGCTCCGCCGTCTTGCGACGGTTAATCGTGAATGGATAGGCAATTCGACGTCGGGCTAGGGCTGTGAGCGGCGCGGGTGAATATGAAAAAATAGTGGAGGTACACATTTCACTACTCAGGCGACGAGTATCGTCGATGTTGGTGTAGATTTGTCAAAATCCATTTTCTTGTCTTAATTTGATGTAAAATCAAAGATGATGGGCATTTTGGCTTATTCTTTGTTATTCCGTAACTTTCTGATTGTCCTATTATGTTGGAGACACGCCACATCAGCCAACTAAGCAATAAAATCACTATCAATCAGCGGGAGTCAACTAATTATAGGATTCAACACCGAAGGAGAAAAAGGCGCAATCGTCAACACCCTTGGAGCCTTGTAGTACCCTTCATTCCGTCGCATCCCACCACCCAGTCATACAATCAAAATCAAAATGAGAGTGTCGGTTCAAGGCCTAGGGCTTCAACCGACACCCTATTACTACTTGTGATTCTTTCGTCACTTGGTAGGTGGCAAAATCCAACTGGTTACGAGTACTTTTGCAAGCTCTCGCTCATATGCGCGACAACGCCACTCCACGGGTGCATTTGGCAGTGATTATCGAGTAATTAACCTCTGATTAAGTGGACATCGACACTCCACATGGCCTACGGGGCAGGCCTCCATGAGAGTTGAAGAATCATTCCGTGAATCAAAAGGCACAGTAAAAACAAATGGCTAGAATCATAACGTAACATCGAATTGTTTAGTTGAAATCATGCTTCAGCCCAAATGGGATGCAATCTACAGTTAAAAAGCATCTTTCGAACTGAAAAATATATCCAACCAATGTGGCCAAAAAAATACTATCTGAATCGTTGTCTCCCGTCGCAAGTCCCCAAAGATGGGGTGGATCAGTCCCGCAAAATTGGGACGTCCATCACTAACTTTGTTAAGTACGAACCGCGCAGATTCCAATGGTCCTAATCGGATTTGCCGCTGATTCCAATAGGCGACCTCGGAGGCGGGAATCACATCAGAATCATGAAACATCAATGAATTGGGCAGGTACCGGTTGAAGCCCCAAAATCACAAGCAATAACAGGGTGTTGATTCCTCGCCATAGTGTGTTTCCATAGGCAGGTGTCATTGCGAACAAACTCAAGTCACCGCGGGAATTGGCGGTAAGCTGAGTACGTAAAGTAGATCAACTACTTCATCGCAAGCCACATTGACCATGCTTGATTTACTCGATAGTGCACACTTTTCCACGTACAAGTTCATTCATCATCACTGTGGCACCATCCACTTGAAAGTAACATGCATATTTTGAAATTTGTCTTTTTCCATTCTCGTCAAATTGGAGTGACGTCGTGCAGGCAATGACGTAGCTCACCTTGATGTTTTCATTGTCCAAGTAAAAACAAGCACATGGAGTCAGCGGCGGTTTGACTAACAACTTTTTATTTAGGGAACTCGAAACGCGGCTCGAAGTCCCTACCGGACAGTGTGGCATTGGCTATAGATCACGTGATGGGGCTCCCCCTAGTTCCGCCTAGAAGAAACATGGAAATAGAGTTTGTTCCAAGAATAAATGGCCTAGTTCTTCCTATCCATACATGCATCCATAGAGATTGACTCCCGCTCAATGTGTCGTTCTAGACCTATCGATCACGTATTCGTGTTCCTCGCATGCAAGACACCATCCAACCCCATCACCCTTGAGGATTTATCGGCCTTGATGGACAAGAGAAACGCTTGAAAATTTGTGATGGAGTCTATTGCCACAAACAAAAGATGGACTATCGGCTAGGTTCACAAAACCAAGCTACATTACATGCCCATCGCTCCATGGTGTGGGCCTGTGTACATTCGGGAGGAAAGTCATCGCGATGGGTGGCTATACGAACCCTGCCCATCCATACTGTCCAGTTTCAACAAAGACTTTGTTTGGCCTTTGAAGCTCATCACATGATTTATAGAAACACACACGAATGTTACAAGCTTGTGGCCACGAATTTTTTCAGATACTCTCGTACGCACCGTTGGATGGCGCTCGATCCTTAGGCACTCACAAAACCGAGGGAGGAGGTAAACTAGCTCATGCTTAAGGTCATCCAGGCAACAAAGACCTAATCTGCATCTGCAACCAGTAACCAAGTGTAGACACACGTCTTCTAAGTTTCAAGACTTAAACCGCGTCAACAATCCGCCACACCGGAGTCGCACAAACCTGTTGCCATGTTAAGGTACTTCAGGAGGGAAACTCAAGTGGAATCTTGACTGTGGACTATTGAGGATAGGACAAAAACGCACTTGCAAAAGAAGACAAGCCTTTGTTGTCTGTATATTTGTCCTCTTTGTCAAAATAGTCAATTTTCTCCTAGAGAAAAAGACAGTGCTGAATGACAAAACACCAAAACGAGTGTAACAATTCACCCAACCAGAACTAGGCATGACTTCTTTTCTTTTTCTGAACCACTAGTTGCACCTTACTAAGGTGGAAAACAAAGGTAACTTGAGGAAGTAAAATGCCTAGAAATTAAAATCAGCTTCATTTTTAAGCATGTAAGTTAAAAGGCAAATCAAAAGAAAACGTTTACGAATGAATAAACACTTCAATTACGGTTTAGTCATGACTTATGTCATGAATTCTCTAAATCACTAAAGAGACATTTCATCATTGTTTTACATATCGTCTTCTCCTATTGTTTGCAAAAATGCATGGTGTGGAATTTTCACATGTTCCATAACAAATAGTACATGTAAATGAAATTAAACTTTTTCTCCATATTTCCTTTCTCACATACACATATGACATTCATACTGTCATGAGCTTGCTTGTTATGCTCTACTAGGAAACTCGTAATAAAGCTAGTATGGAAGAATCCATCTACATCACTATTCATACCATGTCAGAAGGAAAGTAGAAACCAAGGTGAATGTTTCAAGAGTATAAATCACATAAGACACACTTTTATGTGAAATGTATCATGTTGTTCAAATTCAAAACTTGCAACTCATTTATAACATTCACAAAAGTAAAGCTGTCATTTTTATGTTGCACGTGTCTTTTTAAATACCTCTGTAGTGTGTTCTAAGTGTAAGGCTACACCTATTCATATTATGAAACTTGTGACGAGGTACCCCTAATGTTTCTGGTATACTTGGGGCTCGTCCGAGTTTTGGGGGCATGTTGGCCATTTTCCAATTTTCGGAAATCATGCGAGCGGTCGAGCTCACCTCTGCTCGACCGTCGATGCAAGGGGGAGGAGGAGCGAGCAAGCGAGCGATGACGTGAGGACCACGCCGTTGCTGGGGAGGCTTCGCATGCAACCTCGTGGGTGCGTTCCAAACACGCAATGCGCGGTTGCATGTCACCCTCTTGGCGAGTGGCATGATGGTGACGCCACCCGCCAAGGGATTTTTTTGCCGGCGAGCTCCTGACAACGCGTGCTGTCATCGTCGGCAGCAAAATGGCGGTTGCGACCGTATGACAAGTCGCAACACATGCAGTGGCGTGTACAAGACGGCGACCGCACCCATTGCCCAGACCTATCCGCGACGACCATACGAGATGTTCAGCTAACGCGGCCCCTTGCGCTGGGCCAAGGCAGACCATCGATCTGGAGGATTGACGGTCGGACGCTTCTCGCACTAGGCATTAGGTGCAAGTAGGGCACCGGGTACAAGATGCAAGTAGCTTGTTGGAGCAAACTAGGAAAGGAGTAGACCAGGGCTAGGAATAGCCATCCGAACAGTATGAATACCTTGTATTCTGTTCATTATAATTAACCTGTGTTTATCGGCTCTGGTTTCTAGACCTCTTCTAAATCTATCTTTCCACTGCACCTATGCTCTGAAGACAATAAATCTTAATCTCTAGAGAGCACCCACTCTCACATCTGGTATCGGTGCTAGAGCTACTCGTTTGGCGGAAGCGCTGCCGGAGCTCGCCAAACTTCAAGGAGCAAAGGCACAAACTACTCCAGACAACGTCGAGGCTGATCGAGAGGGAGATACCTAGACCAAACTTCCAAGCCAACGCATGAGCGAACCTCTGGAAAATCTTCTATATTTCCAGAGTGTCCACACGTCCTACCGTGCGCGCACGGGAGGCGACAGGTGAATCCTATGCACTTTGAAGACGTCAGCTTGTCATCTCAGACTACCGAATTGCTGCCGGAAATTTTTTGACTGCTACCAAAATGCTGTCAAATTTTTTTTTTAGGATCTGCTATGGCCAAAAATTATCCTGAGCCATGGAGCTGGCCCTGCAGCATATCATAGAGCAGTTGGGAGCCCTCAAGCTGGAGAATGAGTGGCTCAATCGGCAGATGGTTGACGTGCAAGATGGGACTGACGCTCGACAGGTTCAGCCGGCCCGGTCAAGGAGTCCACCAAGACCAAAGCCAAAGGCTCCAGAAGCATTCTATCCCTCAGTCAAAGGTGCAAGCGTACGGACCTGGTTGTTTGCGATGAACAGCCACTTTGGGGCTCTAAGTCACCCTCAAGAGGACGATGTTGTGCGCGTGTCATTTGCGGTGACACTGGTATGCGGACCGGCATTGGAGTGGTGGAGGTAGCTGAGTATGCTGACGACTTGAGTAGGAGGTGGGAATGCAACTGTGCAACATGCCGTGTTGTGGCAGCTAGGGGCAAGGCAAGCTGAAGCTCCATGCCGACGACATGGGAGCAGTTCGAGCAAGCCATCAGAGATCGATTTGATCTCGTGAACGCCTCCATGGTCGCACGCAACAAGCTTAAGTAGCTGAAGTAGATCGGCTTGGTGCAGGTGTACACACATGGTTTTTTCGCGTTGTGCTCGGAGATCGACGCCATGAGCAAGCAAGAAATGGCAAACAAATACCACGACGGCTTGAAGGTGGAAATTTAATGCATGCTGGCACTCATTGGAATCACAGAGTTCTAGGCGATGGTGGCCATTACTGACCGCGTTGACGCGCTACGCTATCATCAAGGGGTTTTTTGTGAGAAACAGGAACATTTCCAGCGTCGAACACAGTACCAACAAACTGATCCCATGGAAATCGACGTAGTGCAAGGAGGCCAGCTGTAGAGTAAGCCACGTGGTGGGAACTATTGGATGTGCAGGAAGCATGGGCACCACAAGAAGGACTACAATAAGAAGCAGCAGGGAAACGACAACCGGTAGTGAGTGGCGGGTGGCCAACTGTTGAGAAAACTTTGTTCGCATCAGTGAACACCAGCCCAAGAAGTCCTTCGACAACTAGGGAGATGCCGAGTGTATTGCTACCGAGCAAAGGAAGCTGAAGCATTCTAGGGATCCTCCTGAAAGCCAAAATTTTATCGGCTAGTTCTACAGATGACGAAGGGCGCTAGACTCGTCAGTAGATTAAAGCATAGCAAGATTGTGGCGTGTCGCACTCATTCCTTAGTGACGAGCTTGCAAAGAGGTTGGGGCTTGCACGGCTACTCGGGAAGCCAATTACGACCAAGATGGTGAAAGGAGAGCTGGAGTTTAGACTACCTCTGAAGCCTCTGAGGATCCGTCTGGGCAAGCTGTTGTGTGAGGTAAACATTCGCACGTTCCCGATGGAAACCTACGACACCATATTGGGACGTGCCTGGCTGCACCAATGGAATCATTCTGTGGATTGGGTGCACAGCCAGGTGAAAGTGAAGAAATGTGCAGAGCACATTGTTCGTCGTTGTGGACAAAGGAGGACTCCAAGGCAAGCAAGGTGGCACAGTTGAGTTGCGTGCAGCTGAAGCGCTATAAACGTAAGGGGCACCAAGTGTACCATGTGTGGGTGCGGCAACAGGCACCAGCTGAAGAGGTGGAAGTGTTGGCAGCAGAGGCAAAGCAAAAAGAGGGAGAGCAGTAGAAAGCACAAGTAGGAGAGCTGTCAGAAGGCTTCAAGGAAGTGTTAGCCAAGTACAGTGATGTGTTTCCTACTTAATTGCCAAGGGGTTTACTGCCGAGGTGGGACATCGACCACAAAATTGATCTGGTTACTGGAGCAACTCCAACGGTGCGGGCTGCTTATCGCATGAGCGATAATGATCTGGTTGAGCTGAACAAGCAGTTGGAGGAGTTGACAGAGCAGGGGTTCATCAAACCATTGGTGTCACCCAACGCTGCACTGGTCCTCTTTGTGAAGAAAAGGACAGGGGAGCTGCGGATGTGCGTAGATTATCACACACTGAACGACGTGAGAATCAAGAACTGGTACCCGCTGCCAAGGGTCGAGGAGCTATTTGACCAGCTAAGGGGAGCACAGTACTTCAGCAATATTGACTTGCGCTCCGGGTACCATCAGATCCGGATAGCAGAGCAGGATGTGGAGGAGACACTGTTTCGTACACGGTGCGGCCATTTTGAATACCTTGTGATGCCGTTTGGGTTGACCAACTCTCCTGCAACGTTCATGAGCCTCATGAACCGGATATTCCACCCTCACTTGGACCGGTTTGTGGAGGTGTTCCTCGACAACTTCCTAATCTACTCCCGAACTCTAAAGGAGCATGAACAATACCTTTGACAGGTGCTAAACATTATTAAAAAAGAGAAGCTGTTTGCAAAGCTCTCCAAGTGTGAGTTCGATAAACAAGAGGTGGAGTTCCTCGGGCACATCTTGAGCGGTGAGGGCTTTCGCATGGACCGAAAGGAGGTGGAAGCAGTGAAGTAGTGGCCGACACCAAAGTGTGTACGTGACATCCAGGTCTTCCTCGGGTCTGTCAACTACTATCAGAAATTTATCCGGGGGTACGTAGAGAAGGGTGCGCCGCTGACCCAGCTGCTACGAAAGGATCACCAGTGGGAATGGGGCGTGAAGAAGAAGAAGAGCTTTTTAGGAGTTCAAGACTACAGTGTCAGATGCTCTGGTCCTGATGCATCCAGATTCATCCAAGGAGTACGTCATGGCGACGGACGCAATAAACTATGCCATTAGGGCAGTGCTGATGTAGGATCGTGAGAAGGGGCCACAGCTGATTGTGTATGCATCACGCAACTTGCAAGGTACAGAGCTGAACTACGCAATCCATAAAAAGGAGATGCTAGCAGTGATCCATGCATTCAAGCATTAGAGGTGCTACCTCGAGTCGCGACGCTGTGTGGTCTTCACGAATCATTATGTCCTAAAATACCTGAAGATACAGCCGAACCTCAGTCGCTGTCAGACTCATTGGATGGAGTTCTTGGAAGGGAGTTTTGACTACGAGATCTAGTACAAGCCTAGAAAGGTGAACCCGGCAGATCATCTGTTACAAAGGCCGGACTTGAGCCTCAATGCCATCTTAGTGGTGATGGGATCTCCACTCATGCATAGCCTGTTTCAGCACGGTTACTGCGTGGACAGTGAGTTCACGGGTGGTGCACTAAAAGACGCCACGTAGGATGGAACATATTGGCAAAGGGGGCACGAGCAGAGGATTGTTGTGCCAAACCATGTGCCATTGAAGCAGTTGTTGCAGGAGGCAGCGCATGACACCCACTGCTCGGGTCACTTTGGCTTCGACAAAACGCTCAAAGCCTTGGCACGCCAATACATGTGGTCATCAATGGCAACTGATTGCAAGAGGTTTGTGAGCAGCTGCGATGTATGCCAACGCATCAAGGCACGGAGAACCAAGCCACCTGGGGAGCTGCAACCATTGCTTGTACCATAGAGGCCATGGACAGATATCTCACTTGACTTCATTGGCGGTTTGCCTGTGACGCAGCAAGGCAACAATACGGTGTTGGTGGTGGTGGACCGGTTTCCCAAGATGGCACATTTTATTGCATGTCCTGAGAGCATCATAGCTGCCTGCACAGCTCAACTCCTCCTCAATCATGTCATTAAGCTGGATGGAGTGCCGCAGTCGGTGGTCTCAGATCGCCATCCACGCTTCACTTTGCAATTCTAGAAAGATCTCATGGAGAAGCTGGGCACGCAAGTGCAACTGACCACAGCATATCACCCACAGAGCATTGGGCAGACAGAACGCGCAAACCAAACTTTGGAGCAACTGTTGTGGAGCATGGTCCCACCGGATGGGGAGGGTTGGGAGGAGAAGCTTGGAGTGGTAGAATTTACGTACAACTCAGCGGTGTCAGCATCAACAAAAAAGTCGCCGTTTGAGGCGGTCTATGGCCACCAGCCACTCAGCCTAGCCTCCCTTGCTATAGCAACATCTCTTCCGGTTGTGCGGCAAATTGCTGAAGGGTTTGCCAACACTTGGGACGTGGTGCGATAACGGCTGTTGAAGGCACAAAAGCAACAGAAGCGGCAGGCTGATAAGCATCGCTCAATGGAGGACTTGCAAGTGGGAGATCAGGTGATGTAGAATTCTGCTAACCTGCAGTTGATGGGAGTTGGGAGTCCCAAGCTAAAACCGCGATGGGTGGGTCCCTTTTGCATTCTGGAGAAGCGGTCGGCCGTTTCATAGAAGCTCAAGCTGTCAGCTCACTACACCATCCATTCGATGTTCCATATCTCCCTACTTCGTGCCTATGGCAACCCCAACACCTTCTTCCAGGGTCACGGACAGCTTTACCTCCAACCGTCCAGATTGAAGGAAGTGAAGAGTTTGAGGTGAAGAAGATTTTGGCAGACTGCCAGAGGGGACGACGGCGTGAGTTTCTGGTACAATGGAAGGGGTATCCGGTGGAGCACAACTCTTTGGAGCCAGAGGCCAACTTCTATGTCGGAGGTATCAACACTGTTCTCCAAGAGTATCTCAGGCGCGTCGGGACGTCGCGCCTCCAACGGGGGGAGTGAATGTAACGAGGTGCCCCTGATTTTTCTGGCATACTCGGGGCTTGTCCGAGTTTTTGGGACATGCTAGCCATTTTCCCATTTTCGGCAATCGTGCGAGCGGTCCAGCTCACCTCCGCTCGACCGCCGATGCGAGGGGGAGGAGGAGCGAGCGAGCAAGAGACGATATGAGCATCACACCGTCGCTGGGGGGACTTTGCACGCAACCTCGCGAGTGCATTCCAAACACGCAACGCGCGGTTGCGTGTCACCCTCTTGGCAAGTGGCGTGATGGCGTCGCCACCCGTCGAGGGTTTTTTTCAGTGACGAGCTCCCGTCAACGCATGCGGTCATCAAAGATAGTAAAACGATGGCTGTGACCGCACAATAGGTTGCAGCACATGCGGTCACGTGTACAAGATGGCGACCGCACCCACCGCTGAGACCCATCCGCGGCGACCGTAAGAGACGTCGTGCTAACGTGGCGGCTCACGCTGGGCCAAGGCAAACTGTCAATCTGGACTCTCAACGGTCGGACGCTTCTCGCACTAAGCATTAGGTGCAAGTAGGGCACCGGGTACAAGGTGCAAGTACCTTGCTGGAGCAAGCTACAAAAGGACTAGACCAGGGCTAGGACTAGCCGGCCAAACAGTATGAATACCTTGTACTCTATTCATTGTAATTAAACTGTATTTTCCAGCTCTGGTTTCCAGACTTCTCCAAAATCTATCTTTCCGCTGCGACTGTGCTCTCCAGACACTAAAGCTTAATCTCCAGAGAGCACCCACTCTCTCACAACTAATGCATACACAAATCTTTAGTGACTAGAAAAACAAGCAAACAAGAAATATCAGGGTACCTTATCTAGAAAACAATGTCAATGATGGTATGAAAGGAAAAAATCTCTCATCCACACATGTCATGTCCCACCACCATCTGCGTATGGAGCAACAATGGAAGCTAAAAAGAATGTAAACTTTGTTCTAGCATCCAGTTTTGTCTGGTCAGTTGGTGGCATGCTGGGAGAGTCACAAGGAACAGAAGGAGAAGCTTCACCTGTAGAGGCGAACTCATGTGAAACAAGATCAAATGTTGCACGACACATCCTACGATTGTGGCCTCTTTGTCCACAAATGCTACACTTCAGTCTTTCTCCACCAGAGTGTTGTTGAAGCCGGTTATACCTCGGCCTCCCTACTTTCCTCTTCATCTTTGGTGCAAAGCACCGAGTTTGTGAAATGTCTAAATCATGAAAATTCATGGAAGGAATACTCTAGGGATAACAATCCCCCATGTCTTCATCATGTATGAAGGATGCTTGAAATCTGTGAGTTGCATAGTGAGCTTGCCATGCAAGATGATGCTCGCGGTATGGATGCAAGAAACTGCTTATCTTGGAAGTCTAGGTAATCACGCTTACGTGTGTCATGATCCACGACATACTCTCGCCGGTCAAGATACACCTTCCACCTTCTTGGTGTGGACAGTCGTGGTTCCAATGACTCGGCAAGTTCAGCGAGATCGGTCCACTTCTTATCTGGCCCACTTGCAAGGTGCTTCTCTAACGGTCGCGGATTTGTCTCCAAAAGTGCACGACACCATGAACTGGCCTCATATTGCTACTCCTTGAACTTGACCAACACGTAGTCATACATAGCCATGCAAAGATCCAACATGGGCATGTCCATCATCTTCTTGATTGTACGATTCCACGACTCTACAACATTGAAAGCGTCTTGAACAAACCTTGGAAAAGGAAAGAAATACCTTACGAAGCATTCTGGTGGCACAACACATAGCAGCGTCACACATTCACATGACACACTCTCAAGCTTCTCCATCACCCTCTCAAATGCCCTCTCTGACAGTGCCCGTGCAACTTTCCACAAGGCCTCTTCCATAATCTCCTGATTTTCATCCCCTCCCTTCTTCACCACATTCTCCTTTGAATGATGTGTGTAGTATGCATGGATAACTCTTGGGATGACTCTCTCTACCAATCCTATGAGGCCTTCCATCCAATCAGACACAAAAGTGACATTGTGAGAGTGGATGTCGGGGAAGACCTACTCGAAACATTCAAGAAACCACTTCCAAACCCTATTTCTCTCCTTCACGGCTACTACAATTACAATGGGTACAGTGTGTCCATTCGCATCCATCGTCAATGCACTATAGATGACCTAGTCCCGTAATTTTTTGGTGTGTGCACCATCCGCCGCTACCCATGGCCTCCAATGTGTGAAGGCATTACGACAAGCTCCTGCAACGAAGAATGCACCTTTGAAGTGAGTTGTTTTTTAGCTCCCAACTATTTCCTCCCATAGAACATAGTATCTTGATGGATCCTCCTCCTTCAACCGCCCTATGAGGGCTGAAGTTTTTTTTAAGCCTAGACAGCTTCCCCCCAAATCACATCCCAAAACTTTATCATGTGCCTTTTCCACGTTCTTTTGAGGAACGTGAATCCCATGCTTACGCCAAATCATCTCACGAAGAACATTTGGTTTGAGCTCCTAATCATGTCATGTAAGTGACTCTTGATCAATGAGACGTGACGTGATGCATGGTGATGCAAAGACCCATCCTTACACATATGTTTCGTCTTGCTCTTTGTCACTCGCCATTCTCCACTATCGCCATCAAGCACGGATGACACATTGTATTTGCACCCCTTTACTTTATTTTGCTTCCAGTGAATGCGATAGCAGGTTTATGTGGTCCTTCATGATAATGGATAGAACACTAGTAGTACACGACAAAAAATCACAAAGATTCAGCACATGTATTTTTCCTTTTTTATCAAGGTCTCACGTATCACAATAGGCATGCCAACATACCTATTCACTAGGATCATCTCCTTCAACGCCACATCCAAGTCTTGTATGGCATGGACAAGGCCCCCTTTGATGGAAACATTGCGCCTGCATGTAGTTTTTGAACCGTCGGCTTCGCATTAGGATTGGGTTCCACAACACGCCAAGAGTGACACTGTTTCCTTCCATTGCGGTCTCCATTCGTCCCCTCCGAACAAATGTTCACGCGTTCGTCACCTTCCATTCTCTCTTCCATGCGGTCCTCCTCACCCACGCCCCCTCGTTGTCCTCTTCCTCCTCCTCCCCCTCCTCATCCATGTCCTCCACCTTGACCTCTTCCTCCTCCACCTCCTCCTCATCCTCTTCCTCGTCCACCTCCTCCTTGTTCTTGACCTCCGCATCCACCTCTTCCCTCACCTCCACCTCATGCTGCGTCTCGACCTCTTGACTTCCTTGAGAAGAAGAATTGCCACGCTGAGACGCAATGTTCCCGACTTTGGAGGTCACTATGCTTAATAGTTGTGAGAGGTACTCCATGTTTCTATTAAGGATCACCAGCACCAAAAGCACCCAAGAAAACAATGGTAAAGAAGAAAGGATTAGGAAGAGGAGGATGACGGGGGTGACGGCGACGATGATAACAAAGACGATGGCGACGGCAATGACAGTGAAGGCAGCGACGATGGGGGTGGTGACATCAATGAAGACGACAATGTCGATGATGGTAACAACGAAAATGGCGATAACGGTGGTGATGGTGGCGGCGGCAAGGACAACGACGACAACGATGCCGCCAACGGCGATAACGAAGACAATGACAATGACGACAAGACATTTGAATGAGGAGGAGGAAGAAGAGGAGGATGTGGATGAGGAGGTGGGAGAGAAAAAGGAGGGGCAGTTCCAAAAGGTGAGGAGGGGAAGATCTAGAAGAGGAGGAGGAGGAGGAGAAAGAGGAAAAGGAGAAGGAAAAAGATGAGGAGGAGGGAGAGGAGGAGTAGGAGTAGGAGGCGGAGAACAATGTGAATGAGGAGGAAGTGAAGACAGAAATAAGGCGGATTTGGAGGGGGAGGAGGAGGAGGAAGAGGAGAAGGATGATGAAGAGGATGAGGAGGAGGAGGGGGAGGATGAGGGACAGATCCAGAAGAGGAGGAGGAGGAGGAAGAGGAAAAGGAGGAGGAAAAAGATGAGGAGGAGGAAGAGGAGGAGAAGGAGGAGTAGGAGGCGGAGTCCAATGTGATTGAGGAGGAAAAGAAGGCCAAAATGGGGCGGATCTAGAGGAGGAGGAGGAGAAGGAGGAGGAGGGGTGGATGCGGAGGAGGAGGAGGAGGTTGAGGAGGAGGAAGAGGAGGAGGAGGAGGAGGAGGAGGGGTGATTGTAGGAGGAGGAAGAGGGAAGGGATATGGGTAGTTTAGTTCACACCTAGCATGTTGAATCGTGGACCACAATGCCTGTGAGGAGAAAGAGGAGGAGAAAAAATCAGTGGGGGTCATATGACAGCCCTATCCACCATAACCCGTAATTTTTGTGGTCATTTTGTTTTTTTTTTTTTTCATCAACGGTGTGAGATGTGGCGTAGTACATAGGATGATTGTGTCAAGAGGCCTAGGATCAACTCTGTTGAGGTCCTTGAAAGAGTTTTTTTTCCCTAACACATGCAAGCTCGTCATGATTTCTTTTTGTAACTTTGAGTCCTTTCTTGAATATTGCGTTATGATTATCGTTGACGGTTACTTTTGTTCCTTGTGAATATTGTTTAGCAATTGTGCCCTTTCTTGAGCGTTCATATGTCATTTATCGCTTTCTCTTTTGGGTTAGAAGTTAGCATCTACATTTGCTCAGACTTAGCCGCTGGCTCTGGGCATAGACCGGTGGAGCGGCAAATCAATGACGCGGTTTAAGTCTCGAAAGTTAGAAGACGTGTATCTACACTAGGGCGCTAGTTGCTGACACCGATTAGGTCTTTACTGCCATCCAGGTGAGTGCATGAGAAAAGGGCTTGGATAGTATGTCTAATGATTCCATGGTCAAGCTGAAGTGGAGTGCTCGACTTGTGGTAAAGCAGCGGATGCCACAATGGATCCATCCATGGATGGCGCATCTTTGCTGGAGGCCAATCGGCCTGAGATGCAGTGCACTTCGGCGCTGGATTTTTGGGTTGGGTGATATTGTTGGAATACCTGCACCGCGCACACTAGTAGCTAGGCATGCCCCTAGGTGGAATTTGGACACGGCATATCGAGCTCACACAAACAACAAAAACAGGATACCCATGAATAATTGGTCACCTCACGACTTTCCCAGACATTGAAATGTATCAAAGACATACAGAAATGCCGTTCCTTCTTTATAGCAAAGGGTTATGCCATGTATACTTTTCACTATTGATTTTTATTGTTTAAATCATGTACGGCTTATTCGGCAATGGTGATGTCATCTTTATAACTTTGCATAAGTTTGAGTCTTGGATTGGCGTGATCAAGTCCAAACATATTTCATCACATAATTATGTCCATTTAAGGTGCACACTTTCACTGTCGAGGGAGGGTATAATCATCCTTTTGTACTTTGGAGGTTGTTAGTCCCAACATGCACTATCTCTACACTTCTCACTTAACATGCACTGCGTAGAAAAGGTCACGACGCCATGTCTACCGCCCGGCATTCGTCAGTTCTGGTGCATTGTATGTCGCACATTTGGTTGACTTGTCTCCTTTGGCGTTTGCGGAACATTCGCTCATCGGAGACTGCGTGATGCTTACCGCCCAACATTCTTTGGCTCCGGTGCATCGTATGCCGGGCATTAGCTACCATGCTTGTGTTCTTATCCCTACCTCCCTCGTTCCTCTCTTTGCAAGCGGGTGGTTCGACCTAGCACAGCCCAGTACGCCATGGCCTTCATCTCTTAGCACCCTGCATTGCCTACGACACAATGATGTGTCCTTGTCGTTGATGTGCCGTAGCAAGCTTGTGTTCAACTGAGCGCAAATAATCATGTAGTTTTGGTATGGGTACGTCGTTCTAACATCTTAATCTTACCATGGACCTTTCCGTAAACATCAGACTCGGGTATGTTGTCTTCGTTTTGCCGGACACTAGATACGCAGTGCCAAAAGTAAAATAGTCTGGGCATGCCGTTCCTAAATGAGTAGGTGTGGGCACGCTAGTTGAAATCAGACATGATGGTGCAAGAATACTTGATTGGTGCATTGGTCATTTTTTACAACCCACCAATGAGGAAGCGAAGATTATTGATGTATGGCTCTGTCAAGAATTCAACATTCAGATTGAAAATCCAATAATGTTTTATAGAAAAACATACCAGACATCACGGAATCTGCCAAGTGACACCAGTCATCCATAAAATTAACACTATTGTGTTGCATCAATGTGTCACATGGGTTGAACAGGTCCTCACCTTTGGGGCAACAAATGGGATGACTTGAGGGTGGGAGATCCTCAAGTAACACGGTTTTGACCTAGTGGGCCAAGCATCATATCTATATGCTATATTTGGTATCAGAGCGTCTGAAATCCATTGTGGACACCAAGTGTTGGTTCATTTTAACGCCGATGTGTCACATGGCTTGAACATGTCATAGCCTATAAAGAAACGGATGGGATGACTTGAGGGTTAGAGACATTCATGTTCTGTGATTTTGGCCAAATGGGCCAAGCTTCCCGTCTGTTTACTATAGGTTGGGTCTAACCCCTGTAGTCACTTGTTTTCCTAGACTTGCCAAAGAGCTCATCCCGAACACAAAGAGTGAGGAAATTCAAATGTGTTCATGGTCATTCTATGCTAAGAAAATTCAATAGAATCTAGATTGTGGGAAACAATTACTTGTTTTTACTAAATTCTATGCAAAACTGGTATATAAAGCTCAAATGATTTGCAAAGAAAACCTTCATGATGGCCAAATTTCTTAGGGAATGCCATTGTAGACCTCCATGATTGCCAACCTCATGAAATTCCTTTCTCATATGGTCCATAATCAGGATAATTCACCAGTCTTTCTCAAGATATATAAGGGTGGACTCTTTTGCTTGAGCATTGTGTAACACTACATCCTTTGCCTACAACACCCGACTCTTATGGTTCTTGTTACACATGATGTCTTAGAAATGAGGGAATTCCTATTGCACACTTGAGAGGATCCTATTGGAAAACCCTCAAGGGTGCAACAACGCTCTGGAAGGGTCTTACAGCCACCAATTGTGTCCCATGTGCATAGCACATTACTAAGCTACCCACGGGCCCTCGTCCGTGGGTGATGTGGAACTTTAACCGACTAACTCCACCTAAGAGTGCATACCATGCCAGATTCCTGGTTCTCAAAAGAGAACCGGAACCTCGAGACAATTCCATGGGTTGGAACCGGAACAGCGAGTCCTGATCGCAAAACCACGGTTCCTTAGAACTATGGTCCCACTATGCACAGTATCGTGGTTCCACTCATGGGAATCGCAAAATAACCTGAGTCCGCCACAAACCAGCAAAGACCCCAAGTTTCCCAATGCATTTTTTTTGGGATGACACTTTTTACACTATTTACACTCTGTGCACTATGTTTCCTACTTGTGACAAGAGAGCGAGAGAGAGAGAGAGAGAGAGAGAGAGAGAGAGAGAG